>CAUZXS010002882.1:132500-133650 GCA_963585895.1 Sepioteuthis lessoniana | reverse complement strand
AGCTCTTTAGTTATTTTTCCTTGTTATTGTTGTTACTGGCTACTGCACCCATTCTCCCTTTACTCTTTTTTGTATATTCTTTGAATTCCATATTTGTTTTATCCATGTGATCCTCAATGCTATTGAGTCCTCTTCTTTTTTCTTTTTTGGTCTCATAGAATTTGTTTATGTAATCATAATCAATTTCCTTGTTCTGTGGTTCATAATTTAGAGTTCCCCTCTTGTACAGTTTCGGAAGAGACCCGAATATCTTCGAAAGGGAACAGCGCAAGTATTTATTCTTTCGATTAGATTTCTACAGCTGAGTTTGGTTTCAAGAATTGTTTTTGTTCGTCTGTTGTACTCCTGTCTACTTTCTATTTATCTCCGTTCGCGCGATGGTATTTGTACTACTACTACTACTACTACTACTACTACTACTGATACTGATACTGATACTATTATAATTATTATTATTATTATTATTATTATTAAAACCCTATCCACATGTGGGAGAATTGAAAAAGCTAGTTCTAAAATTGATATTATTTATCAAGACGGAAATTACACTTCATCGAATTTTCAATAGAACTTGTTCTTAGAAGAATAAACAAAAAAAAAACAACAAAAAAAAATTAATAAATATTACTTACGCGATATTCAAATGCAAAGAGGCTGGCATGGATATATTCACGGTTTCGTTTTAGGATAGGAGGGGGAATTTTGGGATGGGGAAATCTTTCAATTAACTCATAAGATACAATTTTTGGAGAGTAAATTGATCGTTTTGGGTAACTGGCAGCTATTGTATATAATCTTTAATCTAAAATGGCCGAACAGATATAGAGATTGGATACTGACTGAAAATGATGGCGGATATATCGGTGAGGGATCATGTTCCAGAAATTGAGAAATCATTTTTTCCTCAACAGACACACTTATATATATATATATATATATATATATATATATATATATATATATATATAACGTACACAATGAGCAATATAAATAACAGCATATAGGCATACAATCAAAAATACAATCAAATTTATATATATTTACTTTTATATATATATATATATATATATATATATATATATATATATATATATATATATATATATATATCGGTTAAATATCTTGATTTCAGTATAGAGTAATGAGAAAT
>CAUZXS010002882.1:95000-127500 GCA_963585895.1 Sepioteuthis lessoniana | reverse complement strand
TTTGAAATTGAACTTTTTATATGTATAAAAATGGATTTGGCATTGATAACCGACAATTGTTGATATGCCATAAAAACAAACTAAACCAAACCAATTATAAAAGAAGGGGAAAATAGGGTAGTAATAGAATTTTAAAAATTTGACCTGTTGGTTAGGGATGTATAATACGCCGACTGCACCTTTATAGAGGAGTAAGAGCCCACAACCCACCCACACACGAGTGTCCTGAGTATGACACCAAACCAGTTCTGAAGCTTTCGAGAAAGTGGAGTAACCCTTCATTGCCTTTACTCCCAGGTCTATTCTGACTCGGATTGGTAGTACCTTTGAGGGTCCCATGTATGGGTTTAATAGTGTTCACTCTTTTATTAGGGATTATTATAATTAGTTACTTGAAACCATACAGCTGTGTGCAAGTCATTCGTTTTAGGATGAATAGAATTACCAATATGGAATAGCAATGTTTAACACCATTTAACCGTGGGAAAACAAATGATTAACGTTAAATAGAATTATTAGATTTTGGTAGCAATACTTGAAAGCATTTAATAAATAGAATTATTAGAGTTAAATAGCAATATTTGAAATCATTTAGTTGTGTGAAAAGAAATGATTAATATCAAATTAGATCGGAATACGTGATAAATAATATTGCTAATATTAAATTGTAATATTGAAATCATTTAACTGTGTGTAAACAAATGATTAATGTTAAATTGGATAGAAATACTTGATAAATAGAATTAGTAATATCAAATAGCAATACCTGAAACCATTTAACCCTGTAAACAAATGAGCTCTAACTCGTTTAAAAATAATGTTATCGACAAACTTTTCACCTGCATATATATGTATAAAGAAGATTTGGTATTAAATAACCATCAATGGTTGATAAGTCATTAAACCAAATAACCAAACCAAACCAAACCAAACAAATGAATAAATAAATAAGAAAAGAGATTAAGTCAGTGATTTTCAAACTTACTTTTTGTGGAACCCTTATAAGATTTTCCTAAATCACGGAGCCACTATCTGTATTTTTCAGACAATTTCTGCCACTCTAATTTTAGCATTAAATGAAGCAAAAATTAATAGACAAGACAGGTAATTCATTTGTCACATATGCAATAGGACTTGAAAAAATTGAAAGAATGTACTTGGCCCGAAGAGACACATGCACTCCTACAGGTACTCAAAGTGAAACGAGGAGATGACCTTCTAAGAAGTAGCTGTTACAATATATATATATATATATATATATATATATATATATATAGAGAGAGAGAGAGAGAGAGAGCGCCAACAGCGTTTCGTAAGTATCTGTTTCTCGCCTATGCGTTCATCAGACCAACAGTAGGTTATTTGTAGTTTCTAAATATATTAATAAAAAGTGCTCAATATCGGTGATAGAGCTTATGTAGAGCGAAGTTTGAATAGCGTAAATACACTAAATGACAGTAGGAGATGATAAGTTTCTCACCAATACCAAGACCAGGACCCTTTGGCGAGAAACTGACAGTTGCTAATCACTGTTGACTCTATATCTGCATTCTTATGAGTCCCCCATAAAATATGGGATAAATTGCACAATTACTCTCCTTCTAGAAGGATAGTTTTAAATAAACTACAACGATTGATATACCATTAAACAAAGAAACCAAACCAAACCAAACCAATAAATGAATCCATCTATTACATATTTGCGATATTCCATAGTTTGAGTATCTAATCATCAGCCTATCCACTTCTCTAGTATTTTATCGATCATTCAGAAACATGTTTGCGCGTAGAAACTGATAACAATGTGCATCTTCATGAAACATCATAAAATTTGAAATTCTGAAAATTATGATTTAAAAATTTATAGACGACGCTTTCATCTAATACATCTTCAATTCTTTGTTGGTTTTCGATTCTCGAAGCTAAATCTTTGAGATAAACTTCAACAATAAAATTCTCTCTCTTTATACATTGATAGCAAAGTAGTTGAAGTTCTCACCTTACTCTTCAAGTTTTGCATTTAATTAAACGATATATAAATATTTTTTCAGGATTTAACTTATCTTTGTTAGCTTTATATTTCTTCGGACAGGACTTCCGGAGATTAGGGAATCTTTGCTGTTTGAAAAATTTAATCATTTTGTAATGTAGAAAAAGTACTATGATTATGAAATCGACGTTTTTCCAATTAAGGCAATGTTTAATTAGATGTTCGAGTATCGTTTAAAAAGTTCTAAGTCTTTTCCAAATAAAAAAAGTCATAACTGAACATTTTTGTTGTGTTAACACACTAACACTTCTTATAAAAGGGCGATTCAGGTGGTTAGCAAGCTAGACTAGCAAACTTTCGAAAGTTAGTTCGAGTCTCATTGGGTGCTCATTTCATTTGGCCTTGTGACAAAGCTAAGCAAGAAGCTTTATAAATTTCTTTGGGAAATTCGGGTGGTGTAATTGTTAGCAAGTTAGATTAGCTAACTTTCACAATTGAGTTTGATTCTCATCGGATGCTCCATTAATTCGGCCTTATACCACATCTAAGCAAAAAGCTTAGTAAATTACTACCACTTTTTTTTAGAAAACTAAAGAATGTAGTTCAGATTACAGTCTTACCTTCTGTGCTGGTGAGACACTTACAAAAGTATGTGGTGTGCGACAAATCCAAAATTTTCATAACTTTTATGACGATCCTCCCATTCGAGTATAGTACCAGACATTTTATTATGATGTCAGCGGGACTTAGAATATGCTAAATGTATCCTCTGCATGAGGGTAAGACCTTCATCTAAAGAGGTGTCGTGGGTATGACACTTAACTGCAGTTCTAGAGATCAGGGGAATGAGGACTACCTTTTCATTGCCATGTCTCCCAGATCCCTGCTGACTCGGTGTGATTGTACCTGTTAGAGAGAGAGAGAGAGAGAGAGAGAGAGAGAGAGAGAGAGAGAGAGAGAGAGTCAACGGTGCTTGGTAAGTGTCCTATCTATGAGTCAAATTAACCTGTTTAGAAATTATTTGTATTTGTATTTGATTGGACTGTGTGCAAAGAAGCGAAAAACAAAACAAAACAAAACAAACATAAAAACGCTTAAGAAACAAAAAATGTAAATATAAACGTGATTCCCTTATCACTAGGCATAAAATAATCCTTGACAGTTTGATATGCCGTTAAAATCAATCAATCTAGTCCGACCTTTTTTAATCAGAAAGTTTTATTCGCGTTTTTTTAGTTTCTCTCAATCAATTCTACAAATTTATAAATCGACTAAAATTTGATGCAAACGCATGATTTACATTTGTTTTCATTTTTATCCATTCAATAAATCCTGTAATCCGACCAAAATTTTGAATTCATATTTCCTATTTGATTTCGTTCTATCAGTCCAATGTATCTTCTTATATTTATGTGGCACACTTAGCGTAACCGTTATTGTCCTAGAAAATGGAATCGACGCTCCAAGTTCAAATCATGAACGGAGTTGTCAGCATTTCACTTCGATCTAATGCCCTTCGGAAAAGCATGAATCCATTTGTCCATCTGTCGCCAGCCACCAGCTATGGGTAAACAGTAGAGCAGACTGAGTTCTCTAGTCTTTGTAAAGCAACCAATCAAAGAGAAGGAAAACTCTGAATTTAAACCAGTAATACTCCGCTTAAAAAAATTGACCTATTGTCACATCATGCTCGTGGAGGAGGGATTGGATAAATAATACTTCATTTGTTCTTAATCTATGCCTATGAACTTTGACAACTGCTAATCCGACCCAATGTTTTATCAGACCTGGTTTTGAAACCAGGAACGTCAGACGAGAGGACTCGAATCTTTTTATCCGACTCCCCACGAGTCCAGTATATGACACAAAGTGAATCTAGGAGTAATGTCAATGAAGACGTGCTCCACACTCCCCAGATCTCCAGAACAGAAGCTAGACCATGAGGTCTAGTATATTGTCATACCTCGGACACCTCCCCTTTTTTGGAGGTGGGTGGGACTTACGCTTCTTCATAGAATACAGTCAGGGTATACTAAACATCGTTGGTCGGGCTAGAGGAAGTGCATTTGTAAAATGGATACACAAATAGTTAACGTCAATAAAACTTTCTACTTAAAAGTCAGATTAGAAAGAAGGTCGGATAAGAAGATTTGTTCTTGTAAAATGGATAAAAAAGGTAATCCTTAATGTTAATAAAACATTTCAATCAGATTTAAAGAAATCTGGATGAAATGTCATAAAAATGGATTAATAGAAGCATAAAAATAGCAGATATTAATATAATATTTTAAATAAATTCTTTCACGGATTAAATAAAAGTTGGATAAGAAGATTTGTGCAGGTAGGTTTTCATATTTTCGTATAATTTACAATTTCTGCAGTTGACTGTTCCTCACTTTAATGTATAAGCTAAGACAGCAAATAATTTTAGTTGATTTTTTTGTCTCACTTTATTCATGGAAAATAGCTTTGTTTTTATCATCGGTCCTTCTTTCTCTTTTTTATATGTAGCTGTTTCTTCCTCTACACCAATTCTCTCTCTCTTTCTTTCTCTTTTGCTCTCTTTTCTTCCATTTCTTTATCACGATCTTCACTTCGTTCCTTCAACTTCCCCTAATCCCTTTGTTCTTCTTTATTTCCTTTGTTAAAAAAAGAAGTTTTTTGTTCTTGAGCTTTCCTTCGTTATTCTCTTAATTGCATCATTGCTTTCCTATCACTCCTTTCAAAGTCTTCCCAATTTTCTCTTCTTCGGGATTTTTTCCCTTCCAGTTTTCTGCTATATCCCATATCCACTCCTAAATTTTCCTCCCTGCATTTTCCCGATTCTTTGCCTCTTCTTCACTACATAAATAACAGGTAACAAATGATAGCCGTTCGTTTTATCGATTTGTTTTTATTTCAAAAGTGATTACGTTCGATTAATAATAAATAAAAGGGAGATAACTCTGTGCTTGATGTGTCTCATACATTCAGAGAGAATTCAAAATGACTATCTTTATTCGTTCCTTCTGATGATTATGTACGTTTGGCAAGAAGAAAATAATCGGATTTAAAGGTACAAAATTACAAAAAAAAAAGAATAAAGCAAACCGAAAAAAATAGAACAAAAATCGACGCCATCAAAAACCGAAAATGTAAATCAAATAAAGATGATAGCAACAGGCAAAATAACAAAGTGACTTGAAAATGATATAAAACAATGCAATTTATAGGCAATTTAAAAAAGCTGATAAATACAGCGAAAAAATAGAAGTAAAAAAAAAAAGGAAAAATGAAAATGCGCACATTAAGCTAAAAACATGGTAAAACCACACATCATCGGGAATTCACTTATGAACGTACACTCACACCCATAAACACATCAGGTTGTTAAACATGAAATTGTCGATTTATTTAAGAAAAATAAATTGAAGCCATCCTATAAAAAGCAAAAACAAAATCAAAAAACAAACAAAAACATAATGAAACAAACAGAAAGCAAAAATAAGAAAAAACAAAGAACAATTACCCCCCCAAAAAGAAATAAAACAAAAAAAACAAGTATAAACCAAAATAACAAAAGTATCCTCCCCCAACAAACAAACAAACAAACAAAGATAAATAAAATAAAAACAAAAGTTAAAAATAAAAAATAAATTGAAACAAAATGATAAACAAAAGCAAAAGAAAAAATAAAACCAAAAACCAAGAGAAGACAAAACAAAAAACAAATCAAAATAAAACCCCAAAATAATGAAAGGAAAAAAAAAAATATAAACAATATTAAATAAATTTAAAAAGCCCCCCCCCCCAAAAAAAAATAAAAAGCAAAAAATATTGTTAAAACGGCTGGGACGGTACAATCTCTGTTGGTAGGTAAGACTCGATCCCAACGAGTATCTTGGAGATGACGCAAAACCATCCGATGGCGCGACTTCAATTCTGGAGCTTTAGGAAATGTGGAGCATCCCTTTATTGATAGGTCAACTCTGACCCGGAGTGTTGTAAGATTACAATCCATTGGTCAAATAGGTAGGTATTAGTTGAGTAATGGTTATCGTCGTTAGAAATGGACACGGTGACAGGAGTTCAAATCCTGGACGAGGCTATTTGCATTTCACATAGCACTAATACTCTTGGGAAAGATATGAATCCAATTATTCTTCCTCAAGCTGTGGGTAAATTGTAGGGCTCTTTAGCCTTGGTTTGGAAACCGGTCTAGGAGAAGGAAAACTCTGAATTCAAACCTGTTAGGCTCTGCTTAAAAATTGACCTTGTGTCACATCCTGTAAATGCGTTTTGGTCTAAAAGGAATATGTAAACATGAAACTGTGTGCAAACAAATGATTGCTGTTAAATTGAATTATTTGCGTTATATACCAAGTTTTGGAACCATTTAACTGTGCACAAATAAATGATTTCTGGCTCGTTTAAAAATAATGATACCTATAAACTATTCGTTTGCAAATCATATATATTTGATATCTATATATAAAAACCTTTGACATTAAATAACCTATAAGTGTTGATATGCCTAAAACTCAACCAACCAACCGACCAATCAAAATCTCCCCTACCTAGCTTATACGCATTTATCTTTTAATTAATTCCTAGATAATTATGAACAAAATACAAACATGGGTCTGGAATTATTTGTGAATTTTAAAAGCAATTTAAAATACTCAGAGTTGGAAAAATGATTAATTAGAGAAAATTTTGAAAGAAAACGCAACGGAAATTGTGAAAGTTCTCAGAAAGACAATGAAATATTTTGACGATTGAATAATGATGCTATGTATTAATTTCATTTAAAAACGTTATTAAAATGGTTGGGGATCTTTTCATCCACCTAATATAATCATATACCTGTAAATACATGAAATATGAATAGACAGACAGACAGACAGACAGACAGAAGACCCTGCACACATATCTGCATACATTTCAGAGTTTCATATGTTCACAATCTCTCGTGAAACTCTACTTAACAGATCAAGTTCAACGGGACCCAAATTTTATATCTTAGGTATTAAACCTGTTCTTATATAATAGCATGGGTCACTTTTTATAATATTTTCCCACCAATTTGTTATTATTATTATTAACCGGTCCATTGGCCTATTGGGTAGAGTGTTCGCCAATCGCCCGGAAGACCAGGTCAAGTCATACTAAAAACTCACAAATGGTATTTGGTATCTCTTTGCTCAACACTCAGCATTATAAGGTACGTATCAAGGGTACAGTTGAACAATCTAAGGAAAGGATTAGAGCCCTTCCATACAACTTGGTGTTGTAGCTATTGAAAAGGGAGCCTTCGGATCGCCCTCGACTACGGTCGCCAACTTTACTTTATTATTATTATTAGTTTACTCCTTTGAGAGTCTTGCACACCAGAGTTAGCGGACGATTTCTCACTGGATTTTGAATGACAGCAAGTCTCCTCAAGTCTCCACGACTTTTCTCAGTATTCTGGCCGATCTCAATAAAGTTGTAGTTTGAATGGTTCCGGCTTGTCCTATTATTTCCACGTCTTCCAGTCCCTCTATCAATCCTCTGGGGATTGTTCAAAGTGCACCAACCACAATTGGTATTGCTGTCATCTTCATGTTCCATAGTTTTTAGCTCTCTAGCAAGGTCTAAGTACTTACCTCTTTTCGCTTTCTTTTATTTTTACTCTGCGGTTCACCGGGACGACTACGTCTACAATTCGGCAAGTTCTCTTTTTTTTTTATTATCACTTGGTCTGTTAGTCTGGCCGATATTAGGTGATCCGTTTGTATCTCAGAATTCCAGAGAAGTTTGTGAGTCTCATTCTCCAGGGAGGATTCCGGGTTGTAGTTATACCACTTGTTCGATAGTCAAATTATTATTATTATTATTATTATTATTATTATTATTTTACTCTTCACGAATTTCCCACGAGTTTTAACTGATGATCTTTTACTGAAGTCTGAATGACAGAAAGTTTACCTTGGTCTCCATGACTCTTCTCAGTATTCTAGCCGGTCTATGCAGTGCTGTGGTCTGTATGGTATATCAATTTCTCTCGTCTTCATTCCAAATCTTTCGGGACTGTTTCAAGAGCGCCATCTACAATTGGTATTACCATCACCTTTATGTTCCACAGTTTTTTTCAGCTCTCTCGTAAGATCCAAGTATTTATCTATTGTTTCACTTTCTTTAATTTTCACTCACTTGTCTGATAGAATGGTAAAATCTTCTAGAGGATAATTTCTTGTAGTCTTTTTAATTAACATTAAGTGAAGTCTTTTGTCCACGATTGGGTGATCCGTTTTTATCGCAAAATGCCCGAGAATTTTATGCGTTTCATTTTCTAGGACGGATTCCGGTTTTTGTTAGTTTGATTAAATTTCAGTCTCTTGCATAATTCCCCGAGGATTACCTTTCCCCTCCAGTCATGCATAGTTTTGTATTCTTTTTGTGTCAGTTTGCTGTATTTTCTTAGTTAGTGATTAACCATTTAATCTCTGTCTTCACACGACCTATATTTGCTATTCTGTTGCGTATTTAAATTTTCGCTTTGATATAGTTCATTTCTTTATAATCGCAACATAAAATATTGCTATTATAAGAGAGTCAGTTTCTCTCTTGACGTTTCCTGTTCTTAGTCATGTCCAGGTCATCTCGAGTGCAATCTCCCCGGTTTGTCGTTTGAAGTATCCATGAAACTTTTTCTTTCCATTTCTGTTTTCTATTTTTTTTTTTGTTTTTCTGTTAGTCCTTATGTTGTTATTGCTGCAATTGGCCGCAGTAATTTGTCTTTTTTGCCCTTTCATGTGTATTCCTTAAGTCCTTGAATTCTTGTATCTACTCAATCTTCGCTATTCACGAGTACTTCTTTTCTTGACACATAGAGTCTGTCTTTATCATCTCTCAGACGTTAAGCTTTGTGCACAGACATTAATTTCCTTGACCTTTGCTAAATTTGTCTGAGCTCCTCCCGTGTTCATTTTAAGAAACGTTCAGAGTATCTTACTTGGTGGGGGCTACCCAGCGTTTTTTTTCTTTTGATGAAATTTTTGCCGCGGAATTTGGTTTCGAGAAGTTTTCTTGTTCTGCTGAAGTAATCCTTTTTCCTATTTTTTCATTCATCTCTTTCTTTTACAGTCTCCACTTACAAATTTTCCATGTACTTGTAATTTTCTTTTTCTTCAAACGTTCTTATGCTTTCCTGATTCGGTTGTTATATTCCTTCCATTCTTTCTGTAGACCTCTTTTTCATTATTTGCATGGTACATTTTTCAATGACAAATTCCATTCCTATTTCCTGGTTCTATATTCTTCTATTCTATATTCTTATAGTTTCTGTAAGTGTTCATATTCCTTTTTAATTCATAGCAAACATTAGTATAATTTATATACATAAAGTACTTTATCTTTTCGAATGACATTGTAAATTTGTAACTTATTGTGAATTTTCATACTGTAAAATTGAGTGGCATCATTGCGATGAAAAATAAAATTGGTAAGAATGAGTCTCTTTTGAAGATGCCTCCTTGATTTTCTACGCTTTTTGGGTTTGTCATCCAGTTGCTAATTTCACTCTCCTTCTTTCCATTTCTTTGCGATGAAATTCATGACTTAGTCAGATATTTGGAATATTTTTAGACATTCTATCACCCAAATTTTTGAGACCATATCATAGGTCTTTTTGTAGTTTATTAATTCCAAGGCTACATTTTTCCACTTTGTTTTTATATTCTTGATGATGTGCTGATCGGTATATAGTAGCTAATCTGTTCCTGTTGTTCCCTTGTGGCATCATTTTTGTTCTTCAGGAAATAGTCTGCAACATTTAATCGAATTATAAATTTCTTCTTTTCTTTGTGATGTTTGGTAAACAGGTTATTGGTCTGTAGATGTTTGGGATTGTTTTTTTCGGGAGAGTCTTTCTGAATATCCTCTACGTATTCTCTCTGAGTATGCTTGCTTTTTGTAGTAAATCTCAGTCGCTGAGATAATCTGTCGTGGATGATGATGGATTTTTTAAAATCAGAATCCATGTATACCATTAAAGACTGGTGTTTTCTAATTTGGTACTTTCTTAGTGAATTCAGGTGTATGTCTACCTCCCAGCCTTTATTATTATTATTATTATTATTATTATTATTATTATTATTATTATTAAATCCTTGATAGCAATTTCTACCCTACTCCATATTTAAAGTATTGGATCTTTTTCAGTAATCAGATGTGTGATCACTTAGTAACCCCGGGTAATATAAACAGCCAGAGGAAAATGCCAGACTAGTTTTAGTAAACAATAGCGAAGTTAAACAAGCAATAATTTTAATTATTATTATTTTACTAATTTGAGAGTTTTTCAGACCAGCATTAGCTGATGGTTTTCGACTGGAGTCAGAGTGACAGCAAATCTCCTCAAGTCTGCAGGACTCTTAGTATTCTGGCTGATCTCAACAACGCTGTAGTTTGGATGGTCTCCACTCTTCCTCTTATTTCCAGATCCTCCCGTCCCTGTACTAATCTTTTGGTGACTATACCGAGAACGCCAATTATAATTGGTATCACTGTCACTTTCATGTTCAATAGTTTTTTAGTTCTTTAGCCAGATCTCGGAACTTATCGCTCTTTTCATTTTCATTCAGTTTTACCTTGTGACCAGCTGGAACAGTAAAGTCCTCCATTCGCCATATCCTTTTTTTGTTGACTTTCTCTAGGTCATCTGGCCGAAATTAGATGGGCCGTTTTATCTCAAAATTCCAGTACCACTTACAAATTTTCATACCAGTTGTAACTGATGCTTTTCCACTGAAGTCTGAGTTACAACAAATCTCAGCTCCCCGTGAATCTTATAAGTATTGTAACCAATCGGAGCAGTGCTGTGATTTGGACAGTATTAATTCTTCTTCGGATTTCCTATTATCCTAGTTTCTTTTCTTTTATTGCTTATGTTCCTACTTCATATTCCACAATTTTTCTTAGTTCTTTTGCAAGGTCTAAGTATTTCTTGAGTTTTCACTTCCCTTTATTTCAACTCTGTCATCTGCTGGAATGACCAAGTTCACAAGCGAACACATTCGATTATTCTTGTTTACTGCATTATTTCAATTTTAATTCTTACAAGTCTTTCGCACCCGTCTTAACTGGTGGTGGTAAATAGAAGTTTGAATGATGACATCTCTCCGCAGATCTTCAGGACTCTTTTTAATATTCGAGCTTATTTTAACAATACTTTTGGATGGATGGTCTTCATTCTTCTGATGTCTACGTCTAATAGTTTTTCTAGGATTTTGTGGAATGTTCCAAGGACGCCATTTACACTTATCCCAGTTACCTTCGTGATTCACAAATTTTTCAGCTCTCCAACTAGGTCTTGGTATCTGTCTATCTTTTCGCTTTCTTTTATTTTCGCTCAATAGTCTGCTCGTTCCATGTTCCAGTGAAGACAACGCAACACTTCTCTAATTTGGAGAATTTTAATGGAAATGAACATTTTGCTACAATGTGTCATTTTGACTACATTACAGAAACATAAAAATCGGATCATTATAACATATATATATATATACTTATTTCCCCTCTATGCCAGTTTTTCATACAGTTAACAGGTAGTTTTCACTGAAGACTGAACGACAGCAAGTTTTCACAGATCTCCTGGACCCTTCTCAGTATTCAAGATGATTTTAACAGTGGCGTTGGCTGAATGAGGAGAGG
Source organism: Sepioteuthis lessoniana (assembly GCA_963585895.1). NCBI lineage: Eukaryota > Metazoa > Mollusca > Cephalopoda > Myopsida > Loliginidae > Sepioteuthis > Sepioteuthis lessoniana. The sequence continues at coordinate 115,835 of CAUZXS010002882.1, read as the reverse complement.
AGAACTGCCACAAAGAGCAATGTTTTTATATTTTATATAGACTGAGAATGTTAGGTATCTGGTTAATGTGTTCATTTGCAGTCATTTTCTTGATTTTGTCCAGGGCTCCTCCTATTACTTTCACAGTGGTATTTCCATGTCTTTGAATTATTGCTATATATATATATATATATATTAGACTTGGTCTGATGATCACATGCTATATATATATATATATATATATATACACATTTATAAGACTTGGTCTGATGATTGCATAGGCAAGAAGCTGACCGTAACAAACCTTCGTTTTCTTTGTCATCTCTCCGCCTATTCCCCAACTGTTGGTGTCAACCCACAAAATTACTGAAGGCATCTTTCAGAGATACACTGTATTTTTTTCAGAAGTGATTACATCCCCTTTTGGATTCCGAATACAGTTGAGACAGTTTTGAAACTGAGGCGATTCCTTTTCTATCAATATTGAGATATTACGGATGTTATCCTATTCACTTTTTCTGCCTTTCGGTTTCTTCATTTTGTCTTCTTTCTTTATGTTCTAATCTCGCTTATTTCTTTCTTTACAATTTGCCATCATTTTGGCGAAGAACAATAAGATAAATCTGACCGTGTAATATTATTATTATTATCATTATTATTATTGTTATTTGCATAAAATATTTCAAAAATAAAATAATGCACTATTCTAGGGGCTCAGAAGTTGTTGTATTGCAACAGGACTGATCACAGCAAATAAACAATGTTATCATTATTATTATTATTATTATTATTTACTCCTTTAGATTTTTTCCTCGGAGTTTGAGTGACAGCAAGTCTCCTCAAGTCTCCAGGACTCTTCTCAGTATTCTGGTCGTTCTCTATAATGCTGTAGTTTGGATGGTCTCCACTCGTCCGCCAACTTCCAAGTCCTTCAGTCCCTTTAATAATCATTTAGTTACTGTACCAAAAGCACCAATCCCAATTGGTATAATTGTCACCTTCATGTTCCATAGTTTTTATAATTCCCTAGCAAGCTCGAGGTACTTATCCTTCTTTTTACATTCTTTCAGTTTTATTCTGTGGTCAGCTGGGACAGCAAAGTCGACAATTTTGCAAATTCTCTTTTTTTGTTGTTGATTATAATAAGGTCTGGTCTTCTTGCCGAGATTAAGTGATCTGTGTGTATGTCAAAGTCCCATAGGAGTCTATGTGTGTTATTTTCTAGGACAGATGCTGGATTGTGCATATACCATTTGTCTGTGTGGTCAAATTTCAATTTCTTGCACATCTCCCTTGCCCACCCAGTCGTGTCTCGTCTTATACTCCTTCTGTGCTAATTTGCTAAATTCGCTTATTATGTGATTGATGGCTTCATCTCTGTCCTCACATAGCCTTCATTTGCTAGTTTGTTGCGTCTTATCTATTCTCGTTTTGATATGATTGTTTCTTATGGCTTTGTGCTGCTATTAGGAGAGATTATACATACACACACACACGCACACACACATATATATATATAATTATAATTTTTCATTACTATTGTTATTATTATCATTATTATTTATGCTGCGTACTATTTTGGATTTATCCTGGAAGCAGCATCCTACAAAACAGAAGCTGTATAGTTACTTACCTCTCATCTCAGAAACCATTCAAATACGACGAGCAAGACATACTGGACACTAATAGAGAAGTGGTAAATGGTCACGCCAGTGTTGCCGGATCAGCAAAAAAGTACATTCATCAACTTTATGCGGACATTAAATGTCGACTAGAGGACTTGCTAAGAGCGATAGTTGATAGGGACTGATGACGAAAGAGAATCAAAGCAATCTGTGCTGTCAGCCCACCTTGATTAACGATGAAGACTATTATTGAACTTGACTCGTACTTTAATTCATCTTTTAGTTACGTTTTACTCTACTTGATTGATTGATTGATTTTATCGGCATGCCAACTCGTCTGAGGTTATTTTATGCCTAGAGGCTAGGGAATCGCATACATCGAATATTTATATTTGAATTTTTGTATAGTTGTTTCTAAAGGGCTATCAAATGCGAATAATTTTTTAAAAGATCTAATTGATTCATAAATGGGACCCTAACAGAAACTAACCCTGCCGGGCAGCATGAATCTGAGAGCAATGGTAATCAAAGGGTACACCATACTACTCAGATCTCCAGAATTAATCTCACCATCAGACGCAGTTTAGTGTTATGCGTCGGACACTAACTAGAGTTGGGGCGCCTTGGATTGTGTAATGGTTAGCCAGTTAGAAAAGCAAACCTTCACGAGTGAGTTCGAGTCTCCTTGGGTATCTAATTCATACGGCCTTGTACTACATCTAAGCAAAAATCTTAATAAATTACTTTTACTCGAGTTGTTATTCTACCACAGCAAGGTACAACGCCGATCGAAAAAAAGACAAGTTCTCAGTAAGATTAGAACTCATGCCCTCTTTACTTACAGCATGACCATCAGAGCCAAGAAGAGCTGTAGATATACAGAAGCTCAAATCAAAGCTATTACTCATACTCATTCTACTTCCTTATTATTCCTTATTCATGCTGTTCTTTTTACTCTACTTGTTTCAATAAAATTCTTTATTCATTTTTAATAAAGCTATTTCAATTATTATTACTATTTTCACACAGTGTGAGTTTTCCATACTGAGTCTAAAACAAAAAAACCCAAAACAAACGATGATCCCTATGAAACTCCACCAAATAATTATATCATCATTATCTTCAAGTTATGCTGACAACAGGGCATTCCCCCCCTCTCTCTCGACATGCCTCGATCATCAATCTTTCATTTTAAGTCTTCTACACACCATCCAGTGTCCGTTCTGAGTTGTGAGTAAATTCTTTGCTGGCCGTCCAACACTTGCATGTTCATGCATGGGAGTCCATAAGAGAATGTCACTTACGAGTTTGTGCCTATTTCTCTTGTAGTACCCAGCATGTCTTGTTCGTCTCATTTGAATGATTTGTTAGATGGGAGACAGTTGGCCATATAATAGCTGTTTTAACAATTAAATCATAATTGAATATTTCTTACTAAATCTCGTTAAATTTTGAGATTTGGTCATGGTTAGAAGTTTTAAAATCTACAATATTTGAATGAAAGAATATTAAATATTTGATAAAATAAAAATAGCGGATTTTATTGAAAAATAATTATTGATTTTAATGAATATCTAAATGAAAAAAGTAAACTGTTTCTTTGTCGTCCGTGAAAATAAATTTTTAGTGTTTATGGAATTAACCGAAAAGGATACTTAGAACGGTAAGTAAGTTGTATCTTCGCTGACTTTAAAAGTGCCGTGGTCTGGATGATTCCAATTCTTCTTTTGATCTCCAGTTCCTTCAGTCTCTTTCCTGGTCTTTAGGGATCGTACAAAGGATACCAACTACAATTGTAATCCCCGTCATCTTTGGGTTCCATAGTATTTCCATCACTTTAGCAACATCCATGTATTTGTTTATTTTTTCGCTTTCTTTCTATTTCACTTTGCCGTTCACTGGAACAGTAAAATTCACTAGCTTATGAGTATTTTTGTTAATTAACAACAAGTCAGGTTTTCTGGTTGGTATTGGATGAATCATTTGTATCTCAAACTCCCAGCGAAAGCGTTTCATTCTCTAGGACGGATTTTGTCGACATGCTCAAATTTTAGTCTCTTCTACAATGCTCAGTCCATCACCTTTTCTTCCGCCCTCTTTTTCTGGGATAGAGATAGGAAACTAGCAAAACGCACCAGCTGCTTAACCATTTGAGTTATGAAGTGCTATTGGCTTACAGAAATTTAATTCAAACCAATAACCTATCTTCCATTATGTTCCTAAATTTCTCAAATTGGTGAATATCAGTAAACATAACCTTTTTAGATGAAGGGGCTGCTTGAGGCATAATGAATTATTTCTCTTAATTACTAGAAACGCTTCAAGAAAAAACTAGATGAAAACAACTCAAGGACGCTGTGTGCTATTTTGAACAAATCATGGAAATAGCATTCCACAAAATAGCAACTGTACGGCCATTTACCTCCCCCATCTTGAAAACCATTCTTGACATGCTTGGCATTGCTAGAGAATTAAGGACGAACTCATAAGTGACATTCTCCTATGGACTTATGAACACATTAGGGGTGGTTTTCAAAATTACTTGTTTCCATCGGTATTTCCCTTCAGGTACGCCTTGTGTATGCCCCGAGTACCGGGTCAAAAACTCAGCATTTTTAGACGAATGGGCAAGTGCTGCTCGAGGGTGGCGAAACTCATCTGGGACTAAGCTTTTATGTCATCCGTTTGATCGAAATTTACAAAGATTATAAAATAATGATTTGTGATGCAAGGTTGATCTCTTATCCATCGAAGACGAGTACGTCAACTAGTTAATTCATATTTCATTTTGTCTCGTGTGTATTTTAAAGAGTGCATCATAAATCACTTATTAATGTTGTTTTCTTCAATACTTGTTTAAATATCCCCACTCAAATATTGAGTAAATGATTTCTCTTAATTGCTTGAAACTTAAAGATATCCCCCTCCCCCCACCAGAAAACAACAACAGCAAAAAACATTGTAGTTCATTGCAAACAATGAAGTTCTTAATCAAATCAACGTTGTTTAATAATTGTGACGTAAGTCTCTATTATTTGCTCCTCTTTGCCTGGCAGTAAAAGATAGGTTCATATCGGCTTTCTTGTGCAACTCAAGCAACATGGCAGCCGGCGAGAGATCTAATGGCCAGATAAGAGAAATTTCGGTAGCTGATCATGTGACCTAACCAACAAGAGGCGACATAATATCGTACTGTTAAATGTTGACTGCCTGGTGACGTCACAATATAAAAATGAATGAATAAATAAACAAATAAATAGGTGAATAAATAAATAAAAGCAACACAACATCTACGTGCGTTGAAAAATACAATATCTATGTGACAATAGAAATTATTTAACGCTGATAAGGCGACGAATAAATAATGAATGGACCTGTCTCCTGCGAAAATTGAATGTCTCTTACGTGATAATGACAGCAAAAATACTGCCATATTTGTGTAGGTTTTCCCGTGCTATGGCTTCTTATAATAACGCCATGTTAATTTTGAAGAATAAAAATTTAGACGATACAATCATGTACAATTAGCACCCTGAAGCTTATCAAATCGGCAATTTTATAGCGAAGAACCGAATGTATTCATTTATAGATACCTATAAGCATATAACCAATACAAATATATGTATATAAATAAGCATATAAATACATGGATATCTATCTATCTATCTATCTATCTGGTGGAGTCCTCGTGACGTAATTGCTAAAGTGCTGAACTGCGGCCTCAAAGTAAGCAAGTTCGGAGTCCAGTCTAGCTATTTCGTTCACTTTCGAAAGATATGAATCCCATTATCACATTATTCCCCCACCGATGAGTTAAATAGTATCACTGTAGTTCTCCTTTAAGAATGGCTTTGAAATTGAATAGCCCACAAAATTTGATATGCCATAAAATAAATAAATAAACAAAGAAAGAATCTATCTATATATCTAATTATAGAATTATTCAGAATTAAGAGCGTAGAGAAGTATTTGGAAGCACATTACATATATTGCTTTATAAGATTTATGCATATTGTACTTTATACACACTCACATAAATATATAGGGGTGTTTGTAAGAGTGTAGGCACACACACACACACACACACACACACACACACACACACACACACACACACACACACACACACACACACTCACACATATATATATATATATATATATATACTTTTTCAATTCACTAATATGGCTGAGTAGGAAAAATATATTAAGTAACTAATAATTTGTAAACAATTATAGTTTCAAATAACAATTCTTAAAACAAACAATTTACGGTTATATGATATAAAGTATTCCCATCGAATGATTTTCATATGGATATGTTTAAGAATTATTCGTTTGGTTTGGTCTGATCGGGTTTTATGGCATATCAAACATAATAGGTTATTTTGTGCCAAATCGTGTTTATACGTATATTGAATTTATATATGTTGACAGATTTTGTTGATAACATTTTAAAACAAACCTTGGCTCAGTTTTTTTCTTTCGCACACAATTAAATGGTTCCAAGTATTGCTTTGTGTCACTAACAATTCAATTAAACGTTATTCATTTGCTTACACACAGTTAAATGATTAAACAGTTCTATTTCTAACCATTCAGTCTAATATAAGTCATTTGTTTGCACACAGTTTAAATAGCCAAACATTTCTATTTGACCCGTAAATAGGACACTATTAGGTGCGGCCACTCCAGATTAGAGTGGAGCTAGGAGCAATGGCAATGAAGAGGTACTCTGCATTCCCCAAATCTCCAAGGCTTGATCCTCGCCATCAGAAGGTTTGTCATATCGAAAAAAAACTCGTTTGAGGGAGTCTAACCTCTCTGCAGAGATTCAGTCGGTGTATTCCCAAGTCCCAGCCTACTAGGATGAAAATTATTCGTATTCGATTGAATCAACCATGTGGAAAGAAAGAAAGAAAGAAAAACCAAAACAAAAATAAAAACGAGCAAAAAAACAAACAAAAATAAAAAAAAGGACTCTTTAAGAAATAACTATACAAAAAATGTAAATAAGAGAGTACAATGAATGCGTTTCCTTAACTTCTCGGTATAAAATAAGCGAGTTGACATGCCATTAAAATCAATCAATCATTTTGCAATTAAACAGACTGGGAAAATCGTTTCAAAAATTTCTTTAACTACACAAAACAAAAGTTGTCATTTCAGAACTATCAATGTATTTCCCTTCCTTATTTCTTTTAGCATCCCCTTGTGAATGGGTTAAAGATGTGGATATATATTTTCTGAGCCTATCTGTGTGTGGCACAGGGTTAAAATTTTAAAGCACCTCATTGAACTTTATGAATTTGCAACAGCCTTTAATATTAGCATGGTAAACACGGCTTCTTGACGAAGCATACAAGCAGAATAACACATAAATGATTAGCAGAAAGATAACAAGATATCAATTGCATTCCTTGGAGGCTTTTGTCATACACTAATTGGGATGAGTCGGATAACGTCTAAGAGATATAACCCCTTTTGTTTTTAATATTCAGGTTTTCCGACCGGATATAAAAGGAATTCTTTTTATCAGCTTAAGACTGACATTAAGTCTATGTATGTGAGTTTGTGTATCTGTTTATGAGTATGTGTATGTGTGTGTGTATGTATGTGTGTGCTCGTTTTTATGTCCATATGCATGTATCATTAAGTATAGTTTTATGTATATAAGTGCATGTGTAAAAGAATAGCTGTATAATTAAACTGTAATGCAAAATAATATTAACATGCAGCTCCTCTCCTCTCCTCGCTAACTGCTAAATCAACTGTCTGGCCTGAAAAACTAGAAACAGGGTGGTTGGTTGGTATTTAATAGCATATCAACTCTTGTGAATTATTCTATTCAATGCTATATATATATATATATATATATATATATATATATATATATATATATATATATATATAAGAAAAACCTTTAAAAATCACTCATAATTTTTTGTGATGATATTTATTTCGGCAGACCCTATATTTTTATAATGCTAAATCTGTATCTTAAGACAAAGAAATGATGAGAAATTTCTAATGAAATTTAGAAAAACTTAAAAAATTCCAGCTACTCAATCTCCCTCACCCAAATTTCACCCTTTTTTAATTTTCTTATTTTTTTTATAAAAGCCAAACCATTTGTTTTTCTTGTCTGGTTGATAAATGACATAGTTGACAAATGACATACAATTCCTGCATCAAGATGTATTAATTGTTGAATTCTTTTTCCTTAGAAAAATAGACAACAACAACAAAAACACTACAAATGAATATAAATAAATAAAAACTCACAGCAACAAACAACCTCACACAAACCCCTGAGGATGGCCAGAGAAATGGTTGAAAGTTCATGGAGTGATATGGGGCTCTTTCTTCACCATCTTGACCCAGACATAAGAAAAAAAAAACATGTAGATCTTGAAAAAAACCCCCCAAACAATCCGCGGTCTTTAACCGAACACACACACACACACACACACACACACACACACACACACACACACACACACACACACACACACACATATATATATATATATATATATATATATATATATATATATATGAGGTGGCCACTGAAAACTAAAGTGTTAGAAAAACTTGTTCATTTTCAACCTTTTTTATTTCATTTTATTTTATTTTATTTTTGGGAGGTTATAGAGCATCCTTTTGAGATTAGAATAGTTACCTATGACGTCCAGCAATGAGTAAAACTCATTGAATTTTTCTACTTCTGTGAAAGGTCAATTACTCAAACCCAGAGAAAATATCGGCCGCATTTTAATGTCAGAGTATCTTCTAGCGATAACATGATTCAGAACCTAATCGCTCGGTTTAAAAAAATCATATTAATCGGCGATCTTCCGAGAATAGGTCCCGAATATTTGTATGAATTTTTTTTTTTTGTTCCATGTCATTCAGTCTTTCAGTGGCCACCCTATTTAAGTTGTAAGCAAATAGTTTGTAGGTAAATATATTTGTTTTTTTAACGAATTGTTTCAAAACGCAACTAGTCTACTCAGATGACATGCCATTGAGTTAGTTATGCTAGCTATCTTGTTAGCCGAAATCCCATGAAATACTGGATATCTGGTACAGTCCATGGAGAGACAGGTTGGATTTGGATGTATCTTGATGCAATTGTGTCCTTAGCTATGTGTTTAGTATCCTCATCAGGCATTGGCTCAGTTTTGATATGTCTGTCCTGAATTTACATATTCTTGGTATATGCTCACTAGATTGATTAGAAAACAACAATATCCCCATGGAGAATGTAGTAAAACGGTAGTAAATTTTATCTCATAGCTGCAACAGATTCACTTTCACAGCTACACTACCTCTTTACGTCTCACATACGTCATCGGGCTGAATTCATTTCTTCAAAGTGAAGGAGCCTTTCCCAAAACAATTGTCTCTAATTTTTTGTCATTTAAGTTTATGTTCGTGCGTACGAAGCTGGATCAAAAAGTACCGAGACTGAATCTTAAAACAAAAAAAATTGAATTTGAATGAAAACGTATGTACAGCTGAATAAATTATATTATAATGTAATATCAAGACTGTTATTTAGACGAGTCAGTGCCCATTTTTGATCAGCAGCTATTGGCGAAGCATCAGATTGTGCAAGAACATCATCTTCCATACTCACTTGATCGAGCTTCATGTGATTTTTCAAAAAAAATAATTCTGAAACTGAAAATTGATTTCTAAGGTAAGAGTCGAGAGTGTGGAGAAAAGGAAAAGAAATACATCGGCACAGTTCCACATCTTATCAACAGGTAAGTTTCAGAGGTTCCTCGACCCACAGAAAACTCCTTGGAATAAATGTATAGAATACTAAGGGAATATTTTGAAGAAAATTCATGTTTCATTTATTGTTAATTTCTGATTTAAAAATGTAAACCCAATCTCGATACTTTTTAAACATATCTCATACGCGTGAAATATATATGTATATATATATATATATACATGTGTGTGTGTGTGTGTGTGTGTGTATGTGTGTGTTGTAAGCAGGTAATACAGTAACCTAGAACCACCTGTTTCATTGTAGGGTCATCCGTAACAAAACTGGTACGCCCACCAAGTTTGTCTGGTGAGGTGGGTGGCTAGACACTTTGCAAAATGAAAAAGAACACCTATCGAAAGGGCAGAAGAAGCGTTTTGCTCAATGGCCATCAAGCACATTATTCTTGGGAGTATTGAAACCTTTATTTTTTGTCAAGTTATCCAACTAAGAGAAGGAAAATTCTGATATAACACTTGTGGATGACGTGATTTCTGGTTATCTTGGTTCAGCTTGTCATTATATAATAATCATTCATTATTATCCAATGACAAGCTGAACGGTAACTGTGTTGTAGAAGCATAGACCTCTATAATGCCATGATGTACAAATGTTTCTTTACGATCTTTTCATCTACCAACCTTTCTCTCAAAAAAGTCTCATGGCAGTGGAAGTGTGGCGACGTATGCAGACTTGACCAGTTGGAAGCATTCAGTGTTATATCTTGACGTGGGCACCAGGAGTCTTATACTAACCTCGTTGTTGTGTTTTCTCGTGACAGGGATTGATCCCAGTTGAAACTCTTGTGTTTGAACAGCCCTATTTAGGAGAACACTGATCACTTAGATGGAAGAATGCTGATGGTGGAGGTGTGAGATAGTGAGAGACAGCTGTCATCTGAGAAAGATTATGCAGTTTCATATATATATATATATATATATATACTTTACTAGCAGAAATAATCGTAGTTGACTGGGTTCAGAAAGTGCCTTAAAAATTGTACTCTAATTTATGAAAGTCACTGCTTCGATAGTATTGGATGTTTTGGAGTGGAATATCCGCAAGCTCGAGCAAAAATTATAACATAGTTTGATATACTGTTTAATTCAATACTCGTTTATCTTAATAAAAATATTGTTGACAATCTTGTAGATTATAAATCTATATCCATTCTTGTAACTCAAAAGAAAGGAGTACCAATTTTGTGTAAAAGAGGTGCTTCCTTTAAGCCAGATATAATCATAGTTGCATATAAACTTCTTATTCTTTATCTCAATATTTTAAATTGAAGCAGCCATCATGTAAAATGCAACTAAATAAAAACTTGAAGAATATTATAAAGACATACGTATTGCGATGTTTATTCAAGAATCACAACAAACACTAACAATTAAAGAGATATTATCATAGTAATGTAACATCTTCATTATAACTATTTATGATACTTAAAAAATCAAGTATAATGCTGGCAAACTTTATATCAAAGACAGGGCTGCAGAAAGACATAAATATATTTTTAAAAAATACAGAGAGTAAAGCAATTAGAAAAGAGAAATGAAAAAATCATTAAAACTCTGAAATATGATGATTTATCAAATAAGTTCACGCTTGAAATATGTGACTCAGGACTTTTCCCAGTTTCTAATTATCAAATAAGTTAACACCAGAAATATGTGATTCGGTGCTTTTTCCAGTTGTCAATAATCAAATCAGTTAACACTAGAAATATGTAATTCAGCATTCTTGACAGTTGCCAATAATCATATCGGTATACACTCCCAAATAAAGATCCTGACTTCTGTAAACATCAGTAATATGATTTTAATTTCATTAAAATCAGAGATATTTTCTTTAATGTATCTTCCATGAAGACTGGATGCATTTGCACATTCAATAGGGCTCTGTACCCTGTTATAAATCTCAATAGTGGGGTTAAATATTATTGTAAGATGATGAAATTTTGGAAATCAACTTAATGCCTAGTAGTTATGTTTTTATTTTCATCAAAATCGGAAGTATTTGAATTTTCACCGGGGGCGTTTTCCCCCTTTAATCCCTCTGATCGAATTGGAAAAAAAATTCATGTAGCTCATTGTCTTTCTCGTAAAATTTTACCTAAGAACACACTTTGTTTTTATGCATCTTCTATTCCCACACGAACACACGTTGAGTTTTATTATATATATATATATATATATATATATATATATATATATATATATATATATATATATACAGATAGAATCATTTATTATACTTATTCTTCTTGGTATCGTACAAAACTGCATCCGGTGTTGAAGCTCTAGTTTTGAGATCTGGGTGAATATGGAGTTATCCCATTACTGCAAATACCCTTAGGTACACTCTGCACCGAAGTGGTAGTACATGTTATGGTCTCATCGATGGGTCAAATGGATTTATACGAGATAATGTTTAAATGTTTTTGGACTGAATACAATGGCTCCTAAAATATTCATATTGCAACAAATTATGGATAATTTAAACATTCAAAATTTTATTGCCCAGTCGGTTGGGGCTGTAGAATACACCGATTGCACCTCTGCAGATGGGGTAACCCCACAACGAGTGTCCTGGATATGAAACTTGACAATGTGCTGGTGAGGTCCCAGTGACGCTTGGGCTTTGGTGAATGCGGAGTACCCCTTCATTGCCATTGCTCCCAGGTCCACTCTGGCACGGAGTGGTAGCACCTAAAAGGGCCCTATCTATGGGTTAAATAGAACTCCCGGCATACTTATGTTAAACTGAATTGTTTGAATTAGAACTGTTTTACTAAACTGAATTGCTTGAAATAGAAATGTTTTTGACAATTAAACTATGTACTTACATTTAAACTGCATACTTATGCTAAACTGAATTGTTTGAAATGGAACTATTTTTGACATTGAAACTGTACTGACGCTAAACTGAAATGTTTAATATAGAACTGTTTTGACATTTAACTGTGTGTAAAGAAAATCTATACTTATACTAAATTGAATTAGCTGAATTAGAACTGTTTGACTAAACTGAATAGTTTGAAATAGAACTGTTTTTGACAATTAAACTGTGTACGCATGCCAAACTGAATTGATTGAAATAGACCTGATTATTTATATAAAAATGGATTTGCCGTTAAATAACCAACAAAAGTTGATATGCCATAAACCCAAACAACTAACCAACCCCAGCAAAGGGGTAAGAAACACACACGAAAAATAAATGAGTAGTCTGGATGCTAAACTGAATTGTTTGAATTAGAACTGTTTGACTAAGCTGAATAGTTTGAAATAGAACTGTTTTGACAATTAAATTGTATACGCAATGTAAACTGAATTGTTTGAAATAGAACTGATTATTTATATAAAAAATTGATTTGGCATTCAATAACCTACAAAGGTTATTTAATATGCCATAAAATACCACCAACCAATCAAAATTTTATTAATATAGTTTTAACTCATTTAAAATGATTGTTGACTTTTATAAATATATTGACTCTTAAAACAATGGTATTGCAAATAAGTACGAAGTGTTTACCTATTTAAAACGATTGAGAAGATATGTTTTTGCATAATTTGAGGCCGTAATTGTTAAAATGACTTCGGCACAAAATAACTCACTAACAGTTGTTTGCTTTTTCCTTAGCCCTAATGCCCTCAGTAAAGGCATGAATTCATCTATTCTTACCCCAGCTATAGATAAATAGTTGAGCAGACTAGGTAAGGCAACGAGTCTAGGAGGAGGAGGAAGAGAAGGAGGAGGAGGAGGAGAAGGAGGAGGGAAACACTAGATTCCAACCAGTTGTACTCCACTTAGAAACTGACCTTGTGTCACATCCCGCTTTTGAGTTTGGGTAAGTAGAACCAATGGTTGATGTGACGCAAAACCAACCAACCAACCAACCAACCAACCAACTAACTAAACAAACAAACAAACAAACAAACAAACAACCAAGCTTAACTTAAAGTTTGGTTTTGTTTCTTTCTTTAATAGCATATGAACCTTCGTGGGTTATTTAATGACAAAACCATCTTTGCAGAGCAGTTGTGGTTCTTTTTAACTCATAGCTGCAAGGATAAGGGGGGTTCATACTTCCCTATGGAAAGGTATGAACCACCTTATCTGAAAGTGAACGCAATAGGACTTTAGCCTTTATGCATTGTTTACTACCTTGATTAACTTATGTATCTGACACCCAGTGAGTATCTAACTCACTAGTAATGATTTGCTCACCTATCCCGTTAACCATTACACTACACTAAACGTCCACGTATACTTTGGTATATGTCTCCATGTCATTATTTATGTGTATTTGTGTTTGAATTTGTATAATGTGAATGCGAATGTATTTCTGTGTTTGCATTGGAGTGTGTAGACGAGAGAATTGATATCTATTTCTGGGTGAAAATGTATGTGTACGTATGCTTCTGTGTATATGCATACGTATTTCTGCACGCTAGTGTGCATGTGTATGAGTATGTGTGTACTCACCTAAGTCTCTGTCAGCTTCTGGGTTTGGCTGTCTGCTCATGACACCGAGCCAAATGCGGATCGATTAGGGTCACTCTGATTTGAATGCGATGCTTTACACAAATGCTATTTCTTTTTGGCCCCCAAACATTTGTTATTATCTCGCACCATCCCTATACTATTTCATTTTGTTCATCTTTTCCGATGCTTTCACACTCACGATAACCGTTCTGCGCAACCATCTTGTGCAACCATTGAAATCGTGATCGCTACTATTTCGATTACCAAAGCTACGACCACGCGTTTCGTTTTCCCCTTATCATGACCTACCTTTACTTGAAACAATGTTATTTTGACATCTCTACAGTTCAGCACCTTAGATCTCCTACGCCATCTTAGTCTGCTCATCCAGTCAGCCAAACCATCCATTGATGAGATTTATTAAATGCAACTAATTCACCATAACTTCGCTTTTGTTTTTCAACCTTCTTTTGGAATTTTCTTATCCGTTCTTCGTTATAATCTTTTCTTTCTTTCTTTCTTTCTTTCTTTCTTTCTTTCTTTCTTTCTTTCTTTCTTAAAAATCTTTTCTTTGTTTCATTTCTTAAATACTTTTTCTTTCTTTTATCTTTTAATAATTTCCTTTCCTTCCTTTTCATCTTTTGTTTCCTCTAAAATTTTCTTTCTTTCTTTCTTTCTTTCTTTCTTTTATTTTTTAAATACTTTTTGATAATTTCTTTTCCTTCCTTTTTATCTTTTGTTTTCTCTAAAATTTTCTTTCTTTCTTTCTTTCTTTCTTTCTTTCTTAGATTTTAATTCTAATTCTTGTTTTTTTTACTTTAAAAAAATTTGTTTTATTTCGTTTATTCTTTCTTTATCTCATTTCATATTTTATTTTATTTTCTCTTTTCTTTTTTCTATTTTTTCTTATTTTAAATCTCTTCCTTTTTTGTTTATTCTCTCTTTATTTATTTTCCTTATCTTCTATTTCATTATTGTTTCAGTTAGTTTTCCCCTTCTATTACATGTCCTTGTCATCATTTGTTTTTTTTAGATCATTAATGGCGTGTTTATCCGTTTAAAATGATTGTGGGCTTTTATTATTATGCTGACTCTTAAAACTCTGATACCTATTAAAAAGGACTGAGAAGATACGTGGTGCGTGTGTGTGCGTGTGTGTGTGTGTCTGTGTGATTGAAAAGTAACTCCTTATTTTAAAATACTTATAATTCATTTTTGCAAAAATTATAATTAAGAAATAAATTATAAGAATTTTAAAACTAGGAGTTACTATTCAATCACTATATATATATATATATATATATATATATATATATATATATATATATATATATATATATATATATATACGTGGTGCATTCAATAAGTTTCCAGACATTTTTGTACAGGCATTTAAAATTGTCGTAGACTCTTGAAAATTCAGTATGTTATTGCTATACATCTTATGAGATGACTGACCAATTTTTAGGATTTCAGGTTCAAATGAACAGCTACAGCAGGAATTGGAATACACCCTACTAAAGCCTGATTGTCTCAGCTGGTGAATTTCAAAAATGCAATGAGGACACTTAGAAGAACGATATGCTATAAAATTCTGTTTTATACTTGATAAAAATGCCACAGAAACGTATGGAATACTTCAGACTGCTTTTGGAGCACCTTGCATGAATCGAGCATCAGTTCTTGAGTGGCATAAGAGATTCAAGGAAGGCAGGGAGTCTGTGAGGGATGATGAGAGGTGTGGGAGGAGTAAGGAAGTCAATACACCACAGTTGATTGGCCAAAGGGTTAGGGTTAGGGTTACTATGTTGAGGTTTAAAGGAAGTTCAGGAAGAGATTCCGTCGGAAGAGGCCAGCACTCTTCAAATCGGGTCAGTGGCATTTCCAACAGGACAATGCACCAGTTGACAACTCCATCCTTGTCACAGACTATTTGACCAAGATGAGCATGAAGACAGTTCTTCACCCTCTCTATAGTCCAGACCTTGCTCCCTGAGACTTCTGGTTATTCCCTAAGCTCAGAGGCTGTCGTTATGAGACAATTGAGGAGATGAAAGAGGCTGTGACGAAGGTCATTGACACACTCACACAAGAGGTCCTCCATGAGGCGTTCCAGAAGTTATTGGAACGGTACAACAAGTGCATTGAGGAGATTACTTCGAAGGGGACTATAGTTTCATGTGTGTACTATCAATAAAAGTGCCCATACGAAAAAAGTCTGGAAACTTATTTAATGATCTTCGTAGGTTTTTACATAATTTGAGGCCATAATTGTCAAACAGTCTTCGGCACAAAATAACTTACTAACAATTTTTTGCGTTTCCCTTAGCCCTAATGTCCTTAGTAAAGGCATGAGTCAATCTATTCTTACCCCAGCTATAGATAAATAGTAGGAAAGACTTGGCTCTCTAGCCCTAGTTAGGCAAAGAGTCTAGGAGGAGGAGGAAACACTAGATTCAAACCATTTGTACTCCACTTAGAAATTGACCTTATGTTACATTCAGCTCTTGGCAGAGGGATCGGGTTAATAGTAACGATGGATGAGGTGACGTAAAACCAACCAACCAACCAACCAACCAACCAACCATTTAATGTCAGAGTCATTCTTGTAGACCAACGGTCGTGGTGTTTCATACTTTTTCTTAGGGTATTAGGCTAAAAGTGAACACGATTACGCAACTAGAGTGTGAACACGTTTACTTCGAGGCTGTCGTCCATATGCCAAGATGACTTCCCCATTTGTTCGTTTTTTTTTTAAATTTTATTTTCTTAATTTCATTTTTCAGTTTTCTTATGTCTTATATAATTGTCTTGTATTTGTTTTCTTTATGTATGCTGACCTGACAGTCTCAAAACTATGCATTTTTATTCTCTAACCTTAAATCAAAACGAGTAAGTTAAAAGTTAGGCAGAATGTGCTTTGCAGTCATCCGAAGAGAGACTGTTTATCTTTTTGCCTTGAGAAAGAACATTCAAAACCTCGGCTTTTAACTTGAACCCAAACACCGACTACTGCTGCTTGTAACATAATCTATGCAACAATACGTACCTCTATACTTATCTACCAACAAGTGTAAGATATACGTCACAGCGAAAGATGTTAATGATATCTAGGTCCCCATAAAAAAGAAAAGAAAATGGAGACAAAGAAGGACCTATAACACGGTTGCATTCCGTTCAAGATCTCGAGCATGCTATGATTTTACAGTGAAAGTTCTGCATTCGGATAATGAATAAAATCAGGATACAAAAATGTCTTGTCGGAGGGGCTTAGGATACTCAGACTGTATCCCCTGCAGTTATGACACTAAACTGCATCTGATGGTGAGGTTCCACTTTTAGAGATTTGAAGTAATGTGGAGTACTCCATCATTGATATTACTCCCAAATCTATTCTTATTCATAATGGCAGTACCTGTTAAGATCTGGTTCATTGCCATTGCTTTCATGTCAACACTGGACTGAAGTGGTAGTACCTGTTAGGGTCACATCTATAGATCAAATAGATCAGCTCAAAAATTATTCGTACTGGATAGGAGTACTTGATATCATATAACCCTGTGCAAAATAGTTAAAAGACTGCACAAAAATGTAAATATAACCGTACAATGTAAAGCAGTTTCTTAACCTCCAGGTATGAGATAATGTTGAAATTAATCAATCATTCAATCAGAGTAAGAAATACTTTTGCGAAAAATATTGTTTAATATAAAATTTTAAATAGGTACAATATTCTTTTCAGTTTCTATCGAGAGAGTTGAATTTAATTGCAATGACTTGTGAGATAGGTAAAATCGCCATTGTTATAAAACAGGAGCTTAATAGAATTTTCAGCAGAACACTAAAATAATGGAGAGAAAACAGTGAGGATCGAACCTAGAATGCAAATAGTGGAAAAACTGCGCACCAGATCATATTACTGATTATCACTCTGCATAAGGTGCTCTTATATATCATTTATTATTACATACTAACTGAGACCCGTGTAAATTACACAGATTTTGCAAAATGTTTTTAGACTATTAATTTATTTTAACGTGCATCTAAAACAAACACCATCCATCAATTTACATACTAAAATAGATTTTTAAACATTAAAAAATCAAAATTATCTAATCACATAAAGGAATTAAAATCTCTTAAAATTAATTTCTTTGTAAAATTTTTTTCTTTGAAATTCAACAAAATATAGTATACATAAATTAAAAAATCAGGTACAATTTTTCCAAACCTAATATTATGGCATTTTTAGCACTTTTTATTTCCGAATTCATGGACATTTAAAAAAAATTGGAAATTTAAGAATTACTAAAAATTTCATGATATAATTATATAGACTCTTATCTTTATAGAAAAATTTTAGAATAGTTTGTCTACAATATATTTTGTTCAGATTCGTAAAATGATATGGGCAGGGATCGACCCAGTTAAAAAAAAGTATTTCCCCAAATATATTTTAGGAAAAACCTATTTTAAACATAAATTCATCTAGAGGTGAATAAGTATCGAAATTTTCATGAACATTTGGCTCTTATTTCATTATTCATGGAATTAAAAAAAAATACTGTACGCTTCACATTTATGTGGCTACGTTAAATTTCAATTGATTTAAAGTTACTTAAGGAATCATATTTAATTTGACCATGATGCCTAATAAAGCTTTGCATAAGACGCCAGATTTCATTGGTTCTTGCTAACCTACTTTCGACTAATAGGATTATTCTCCAAGCGTAACGGTCGTGTGAACTAACAAAGGCTTATTCTATTAAATATAGGATTATTGTGTTAAACCAGCCGTGAAGGATGCTCAATGTAAAAGGTTTGGAAGAGCAACAGTCTAACCATAACTCAGAAGAGCTCTCACACTAAAATGCTACATTGAACTTCAACCATAATCGAGAGCTTCACTCAAACCATAACGCAGAACATCTCTTTAACCAAAATGTAGAACAACACTCAAATAGAGCTGCACTGTAGTCATAATGCAGAGATGAATTCCGACCATAGTGCAGTGGTGCATTCCAGTCATAATGCACAGATACACTCCAGTCATAAATCATAGTTGCACTTCAACCATAGTGCAAAGCTGCACTCCAATCATAATGCCAAGTTGCACCTCAATCCCAATGTAGAACTGCACTCCAACAATAATGCAGAACAATACTCCAAAAACAATGCAGAGCTGCACTTCAGTCATGAGACAGAACAACACTCCAGACGATTATGTATAGGAGCACTCAAATCATAATCCAAAACAATATTCACAAAACCAGTTCTGAAATCATAACTCAAAACCACACACAAGCCATAACTCAAAACCACACTCAAGCCATAACGCAAAACAACACTCAAACAATAATGCAAAACACTCAAACCATAACAGAAAACAACACTTAAACTCTAGTCATTGCTAGACTCACTTCTTAAGTGCGTTGCAAAGTACGATTTTCTATAATAGGAAGCTGGCTGTTCACACGTCTTAAAAGATTGATAGTCTTGTTATATATTTGTTGCAGCAAGAGCAGATCAAATGTTTAAGGATTCTATTACAAAAGTGTTTACGTCGATTTCCTCTGTTCTTTCCTGATGTCCATGTGAAAGTTGAAAGTTTCGCCTTTCGTTAAAGAAAACTTCTCTTTTGAAAGATCCAACTTGTTGTTCTGTCTTTTACGTTTTATCTGAACCTATTTTTCTTCTTTTATGTCGATATCTGCCCCGGCAAATTCTATTTCACTTTGACGACATTACGTTTAAAAGTCTTCTCAGAGATATCGCGAAAAATGATCATCTTTTTTTATCGCTTCTTTCTTTCTTTCTTTCTTTCTTTCTTTCTTTCTTATCGCTAGTTATTTATTACTCTTTGTATATATTTTCTATCTTTATCTCTCTTCGATTCTTCCTTATCTATTTGTCTTTAAAAAAGTTTTTTTCTATTTTTGTAGCTGTCGTTCACTTTTCCTTATTGCCTTTTTCCCTCTTTCTTTCTTTCTTTCTTTCTTTCTTTCTTTCTTTCTTTTCCCCTTATTAGCCTCGTTTTCATTTTCATTTTCATTTTTGCCATTTTCTATTTTCTGTCTATTTCATGTTCTACGTTTTCTTCCTTACTTGGCTTTCTTCTTTTATCTTTTTCATAAGGTATTTCTTTCTTTTTCTTCTTTGCGTGTTCTCCTTGTCCTTTTTATTCTATATCTCTTTTTTCCTCAAAGCCATTTTCTTTCTTTCTTTCTTTCTTTCTTTCAGCTTTTCTTATTTGCTTTCCTCTTTCTCTTCTTTCTTTTGAACTTTTCGTCTTTCTTCTTTATCCACTTCTCCTATGGTGACTTCTTCCATCTTAAATTGATTTCTTCCTTCTTACTCTCTTCATCTTTTACTTTTTATGTACCATGTTCAGTATTATTTATTTTCTTATTTATCTTTCCTTACTCGGCTTCCTTCTTCCTCTCTCTTTCCCTTATAAAAACCCCCTCGTTTTGCTCTGTATGTTATCTTTATGCAAATTTTCTTCTTTCTTTTCACAACACCCTTTCTTTCTTTCTTTCTTTCTTTCTTTCTTTCTTTCTTTCTTCTCTATGAAATTTTCTTTCGTCCTTCTAATTCTCTTCATTCTTTATTCTCTTCGCTTTTTTTAAAATTTTACTTTCAATTTATCCTTCCTTATTTGTCTTTCCTTTTCCTCTCTCTTTTCCATATTGGATTTCCTTCTTTTTACTCTGTGTATTATCTTTGTTAATTTTTTATTTCCCTTTTCTTCTTCTATTTTTTCTTTCTCCAGCGCCATTTTCTTTCTTTTCTTTCCTTTTCCTTAACCCTATCTTAACAGATATTTGAAGAAAAGTACTTTCGGGATTTCCACACGCCAAACAACGAGTCCCTTATCAGGTCGTCTGAGGAATCCCTACCAAACAATTATTCTGTTTCTTTAGGGGCTGCAATTTCATTCATATTCATGAATCGGCAC
>CAUZXS010002882.1:0-90000 GCA_963585895.1 Sepioteuthis lessoniana | reverse complement strand
ACAAAAAAAGAAAATAAAGTAAGAAAAAGTAGTGTTAGTCCTTCGACAGTTTTTACCGAACATGCATGTATTCTACAAGATCTCTAAATGGTTTCCTCTGGAATTTGGTGACAGGATATTCTTGAAACTATTCCCAATCCTGTTCATCTATTGGGGTGGGATTTATAATCCTGTGGTTAGATACCATTATTATTACAGAAAACTGTTGCCATGCAGGGGTTATTTGGTCAGATTTTGAGGTATGTTTTAGTTAGTTTGGTTATTTAGTTTAAAGGCTTATCATCGCTTCTGGGTTATTTAATGACAAATTACGTATTTATATATATAATTTGTAAGCGAATTGTTTGTAAGTAACTTTATTTTTGAATTAGCTCGAGCTCATTTATTTGCACACAGTTAAATGGTTTCACGTATTGTAAACATTGATATTTTTATTTGATATTAACTATTTGTTTGTACATAGTTGAATAGTTTCAAATATTGCTATTTAACACTAATTTATTAAATGGTTTCAAGTACTGCTATCTCAGCGCCACTGACCCACAGCCACGGCCTTTCAGCACCTTTGATTTAAAGTAGAGTTGGGTACTTGTTTATCACAAGAGCGACTTGAAGAATATGGTTGCGGCCAACATATAGGTACTCGGGCTTGACATTGACCAAATCGGGTTTCTCCGACCACCCATCTAGCCCAGTAAGAGCCAAAGTGGTGCATTGCAAGTCACTTAACCATTTTGGTTGCCAGATCAAGGACTGTTCAACCACCAGAATCCTGTCCTCAAGCCTAATGGGTCAGCACACACAGCTAGCCGGCGATTTCGTTTTTTTTTTTTCTCACCTCGTTAAAGAGGTGCAGTGTGCGTATTCTACAACCCCAGCTCACAGGGCGTGAAAACTGTTACCATGTAGGGGTTACTTTGTCAGATATCTTTTAGTTAGTTTGGTTACTTGTTATAATGGCATATCAACCATTTTGGGTTATTTAACATTATATATATATATATATATGATTTGTATGAGAATATTTTGTTGGTAATTTCATTTTAAAACAAGTTAGGGCTCCTTTGTTTACACAGTTAAACTGCTTCAAGAACTGCTATTTAACACTAATAATTCTATTTGATATCCAAAATTTAATTTACACTGTTGAAATGGTTTCAAGTATTGTTATCTAATACTAGTAATTCTATGTAGGTTAGGTTAGGATTTTGGAGTCTCCTACGGCTAAGAACTACTGATTGGGTGCGTCACTCCTTCGTCACAGTATGGATAGTTCGGGCCCAAAGTCAATATTAATAAAATAAAA
Source organism: Sepioteuthis lessoniana (assembly GCA_963585895.1). NCBI lineage: Eukaryota > Metazoa > Mollusca > Cephalopoda > Myopsida > Loliginidae > Sepioteuthis > Sepioteuthis lessoniana. The sequence continues at coordinate 88,694 of CAUZXS010002882.1, read as the reverse complement.
GAGGTATCGATGGAGGTAGCCGATATTTCAGGTAAGAGGACAGGTTGATGCTGTGGTTATTTGGTTGCAAGTCCAGTCAAATGGTTTCAAGTATTACTGTTTAACACAAATAATTTTATCGATTAGATGGTTTCAAGCATTGCTATCTAATACTAATAATTCTATTCAACATTAATAATTTGTTTGTACACAGCTGAATGGCTTTAAGTATTGCTATTTAGTACTACAATTCTATCTGATATTAATCATTTGTTTGTATACAGTTAATTGGTTTTAAGTATTGCTTAAAAAAGATACGTGTGTTGAGAGACTAAATGGAATGGTTTCCCTTGTCACAGTGTTTGAGGACGTCACGAGTTATTTTTGATCCAATGACAAGGCGACCTGAGGAATTCACCTCTGGGACGAATAGGACTTGAGAAGGGCAGACGTAGTCGTTAGCCCCTCAGCAGCGAGTACATGCTGCCCCTCCGTTATCTTACAGACCTGAGGAGAGTAAGTGATTTCGAACTTTTTGCCGTATGGACTTATATTCAAGTTCATTGAACACATGGTGACTCTATTATGGCGTGGGACGGAAACTTAGTTCTCTCCTTATATTGTGTACAGTTAAATGTCATATTATATAAACTGATTTGTCTGTTTCCTACCAAATATTCTATGTTAGGTTACTCTCTTTGGGATAACCTAAGGTATTATAAGAAACGGGGTGTTATCTACGAATTAATAACCCGCTAAAAATTTACACACTTACCATACCATCTATCTTATTTGAGCGCTACTGCATTCACTTTCGAAATGTTATCCTTGGGAAAGGTGTGAACCCCCTTATCCCTCCATATATGGGTTAACTAGCACCACTACTGTTGTTCAACAAGTATAGCTTTGGCATTAAGATAACCCACGTTGCTTAATTAAACAAACCAAATCAAATCAAATCAAAACCCGATTGATAAGACCATGCGGCTTTCTCCCATTGATATAAATTCTAGTTCATACGACCATTAAATGATGGCATGTCAACCCCTCCTTGGTCCTTTTATACCTTGCAGAAAGGGAGTTGTGTTTATTGTACATTTATATTTACGTTTTTTGTGTACCTGTTCCTTAATAATCTTTTGCACACAGTTATATGATACCAAGTATTCCTATCGAATATAAATAATTTCCATACAGTTGTATGGTTTCAAGTATCTAATACAAATATTTTGCGATCGGTTCTATAGTTTCAAGTATTCCTATTTAAAACTACGAATTATATAGTATCAAGTAATTATTTAAATATGATAATAGTCATAAGTTTGAAAACAGTTTTATGGCTCCAAATAACTTATAATAATCTTTCGCAAACAACTATAGTTTCAAGTAACTATTCTTAATGAAAATAATTTACATAGCTATATGGCATCCAGCATCCCTATCAAATACGAATAATTCTTAAACAGATCTGTTTGACCCTTAGATGAAACTCTACGAGGTATTACCACTCCATGTCAGAGTGGATCTGGGATCAGGTACTAGCAAAGAATAATGAGCAAGATATACTCCACTCTTCCTGATCTCCAGAACTGATGCTACACTAACAGATGCAGTCTTATATTTATACTCAGGATATCTATTTTTTCTAGAGGGGCGGTCTTACCCCTCTGTAGGGGATACAGTTAGCGTATTGTATTATAGTTTTCAGCCTGTACACCTGGTTGTTGCATGCATTTAACACCCTCGCCCACAGGAAGCAAGGACTTGATATCTCCAGAGTAGAGTGCTATTTTAGCAGTAGTAATTAACTAAGCGGTTTGCTTAGATGCAGCACAAGGCCGTATGAATGGAGTATCCAATGAGAATCGAACTCACTCGTGAAGGTTTGCTAGTCTAGCTTGCTAACCATTACACCACCAGAGGTGATTTACTAAGCTTTTTTGCTTAAATGTAGCACAAGGCCGCATGAATTGGGCACCCAATGAGAATCGAACTCACTCGTGTAGGTTTGCTAGTCTACCTTGCTAACCATTACACCACCCGAGGTGCCCAATTATGTAATTTACAAAGCGCTTTGCTTTGATGTGGCACAATGCCGAATGAATGGGGCGCCCAATGAGACTCGAACTCACTCGTGTAGGTCTGCTAGTCTAGCTTGCTAACCGTTACACCACCAGAGGTGCCCTAATCTTTTGGTAATATAAACTTTTTGAAGCTGTAAAAACATTCTTAATCATTTATTGAGATTAGTTTAATGTTAGACCTACTGAGAATTGAACCCACCGGCAATGAACTGCTCAGCTTCCTCCCAAACCGTTACACTGCTGAGGTAACTCATTGTTCCTCAAATGTAAATCATACTGTTTCTGGTGATAGAAAAATTGCACACTTTCCTCATTGGACAAATCTGTTAAACATGACACGAGTAACGTTTGACAACTCACAGTCAAGTCATAACATAACGGTTGTCGTCGTAGGAAATGGTTTCGACGACTCAAATCCTGAACGAAGCTGTTTACGTTTCACTTTGCGCAAATGCTCTCAGGAAAGGCATGAATATATCTGTTCTCCCTTCAGCTATTGGTAAGCTGTAGGACAGACTGAGTTCTTTAACCTTGCTTTTGGCAGACTATCCTGGAGAAGGAAAACTGAATTCAAACCAGTTTTCTTCCACTTAAAACTAACCTTGTGTCACATCCTTCCTGTGGCGGATGGGCTGGGGCTGCTCAATAGTTAGATGGGTGACCTCTAAATAAGCAATCAGATGCCTGTGTGCTTTACTTTCAAATTTCTAATTCTATTCTTTGCAAAGAATGTTTTCCCAGACTTTCAAAGCTGATTCCCTCCCCATTCGGATATTCTACATAAATCAGGGAGAAAATGGTTGTTCTCTGTTGAGCTGGCCGTGAATTCGAGTTTAGCAAAAAAAAAAAAAAAAAAAAGAAAAAAAAAAGAAAGAAAGAAAGATGAAAGCTTCTTGTCGGGATTCGATCTAGTGATTGGGTTCATCTTCAGCCCTTCTGGAGCAGAGGGACTTCATCAGACACTGTAAAGATTAGAGGGATCTCAGACATCTGAAGTGTTCAGCATAAAGACTTGATCCATAAACCCCTGGGAAAAAGAAAGCGAGAAATTTTTTTTAGGTTGTCCAGAAAGTAATGACGGTTTCTTAAAATATTTTTAAACAGGATTACCTATCACCTACAAAAAGAAACTTCATGGTAAACATCAAATCAAAATAAAAACCGAAACAGAAAAAGATGTTTATCCATCTTGCAGAGGGGGAGTCTCGATGGTGCAGTGGCTAAAGTGCTGGACTGTGACAGAAAAAGAACTTGAATTCCTGTCGCGCTATTACATTCACTTTCGGAGTAATACCCATGCAAAATGCATGAACCCCCAATCCTCTTCTCCAGCTGTCTTTCTACAAGGATGGCTTTGGCATTGATTAAACCCTGAGGGTTGATTTACCACGAAACAGGAACTAAACCAAACAAAATCACACCATTTTATAGGATTCCTTATCGAAAGGTATTAGATTTTGAGGTTGTGATTTTAAAAGACATTAAACAGTTGTTAACGCTTGCTTTTGCATATTTACACAACTTATTGAGAATGGGCAGGATGTGACACAAGGGCAATTTCAAGCAGACGATAGCTGGTTTGAATCAAAAATTTGCCTTCTCCTAGACTGGTGGTCTAAACGAAACTAAAGAATATAATCTGCATACTATTCATCCACAGCTAGAGGGAGAACAGAAGGATTCATGTCTTTCTCAATGGCTTTAGTGTAAAGAGAAACACAAACAGCTTCATTCTAGATTTGAACCCGGGTCGCTGATACCATTTCGAGCAACGATAACTATTACACTAAGCGATCTATATTTTATAAATTTGATGTTATTACAACTTACTGAAAATATTCTATCAGTTTCTTTAACAACCTATGTGACCCTTTTCATGTAATAGTTTGATGTAGTCTTAGTATGTATGTATGTATGTATGCATTTCTTGAATTGTTTTATAATACCCGTCAAGATTTCAATGTGACAAGCTCTTTATTTTTACCATATTCCTTTTTCAATAGCATTAGTGCAAAGAGAAACGCAAACCTCGTCAAGGATTGGAGTCTGAGTTACCGATTCCATTTCCCAGAAAAATAACCGCAACTCTAAGTCCATCACCTACTTGTTCAGGCATATTCGTCTGAATGGAAGGGAAGTTAGAAAAGGGAAACTGCGAATTATTTTGTTTTTTTGTACAAGTTCGAAAAGTTTTTATAAGTCTCTCGACTCCATGGATATGGCATGATTTTAGTCGAACTCACCTCACTACAACTGTTTTAGAAGTTCATCTTCTTTATTCAACCTTGGGCAAGTTGAATCCTGACCTTATTCTCTGATTCGATCTGGGATAGTAGAATACACCTACTGCATCTCTGCAGAAGGGTACCCCTCCTATCAGCAAGAGTTCTGGATATGACACTAAACTACCTGATGGCGAGGTTCTAGTTCTGGGGCTTTGGGGAATGAAGAATACCTCTTCATTGTCATTAAGCACAAGTCCACTCTGACTTGGACTGGTAGTACCTGTGAGGGTACCATCTATTGGTCGAATCGAAATATTTAATTATTTTCGAAACTTGAAACCATTTAACTGTTAATTTGAATTATTAGTATTATACAGCAATACTTCAAATCATTTAACTGTGTGCAAATGAATAATATTTAATAGGATTATTAGCGTTAAATAGTAACACTTGAAACCATTTAACTCTATGCAAATAAAACTTTTAGTGTTAAATATCAATAGTTAAAACTGTTAGCAAACAAGTGAACTCTGGATCGGTTAAAGGTTGGAGTTTCGATTATGTCAGACTAAACAAAGCTTAGTAAATAAACATAAGAAATGAAGAGTTAGTCTTGTGTCTTATTAAACAAAGCTGAGGAAATAAAGATTAGAAATAAGGAGTTGGCTTTGTGCCAAGCTAAAATGTCTAGTCATCATCATCATCATGTCATGCCGCCAGCACGGATATCCCTGACCCTCTCTCGCCACTTCTCCCTATCACTCATCGCCTCCGGCAGGTCTTCAGAGTTACATCCTGTGTCCTCACATAGTTGCTGTATATAAGTTCGAGCTGGTCGTCCTGCTTTTGCTCGGCCATATATGGGGGTCCATAGGAGTACATCACTTATGAGCTCGACCTTGCTTCTCCAGCAGTGTCCTGCGTGTCTGGTTCGTCTAACTTGTATAGTTTTCGTGATGGGGGGCAAGTGTCCGTATAGTTGGTGTCTCATGGGGTGTTGTCACCAAGGACTTGTTCAATACTGCTCTCAACATTCTTGTGTAGTTTCCGTCTAGTTTCTTCTCCAGTACATAAACATAATAAATGAGAAAATGGCCTTGTGCCTGACTAAAAAAACATAGTACTTAAAGATAAGAAATCGGGAACTTGTCTTGAGCCATACTCAAAAAGCTTAATCCATAAAGATAAGAAGTTAGGAGTTGACCTTGTGCCAGACTAAATGACCCTTGTGCATAAGGATGTAAAATAAGAAGCTGAACCTGTACCACACTAAAAAACAGCTTAGTACATAAAGATTAGAAATAAGGAGTTGGTCTTGTGCAAAGCTTTGTAAGTAGATAAAGATAAAAAATGATGAGGTGATCTTGTGTCATACTAAAAACTTAGCAAATAAAGATAAGAAGTTAAGAGCCAGCTTTCTAGCAGACTAAACAATGTTTAGTAAGTAAAGATAAGAAAAGAACAGTTGGCCTTGCGCCAGACTGAATAAAACTTTGTTAATATAAACACAAATGAGTATCTGGTCTTTTGCCAAACTAAAACGTTTACTACATAAGGATAAGGAATGATGAACAAGTCTTGTGTCCGATCGTAAGCTCAGTAAATAAAGATACGAAATGAGGAGCTAGCCTTGTGCCAGACTAAAAAAGCTTAGTACTTAAAGATAAGAAATGAGATATTGGCCTTGTGTCAGACTTAATGAAACTTAGTAAACAAAATAGGGTTATGGGAAAAGAAAGAGAATGAATTAAGGGGAAAGGAGTGGTAGATTATGAAAACGATAGTAGTTTAATGTTTATCTAGTAAGTAACCTGTGAATATTTGCGGAAAGATACTAAGTCGAAAAAAGATGTGGATTGTTTCAGGATCTCTGACGTAAGACGATTGTCTGTTCTCGCGCTGATCTCGTGTTGTTATCTGCCTGCGAGAACTCGTCATTTGACATCGCCAATGCCCTATCAATCCTTCTTCTTCTTCTTCTTCTTCTTCTTCTTCTTCTTCTTCTTCTTCTTCTTCTTCTTCTTCTTCTTTAACCGCTCCCCCCATTCCCTGCTGCTGTTCCTTCTCTTCGTTTCTGTAAACACAAACACAGACAGATACCCACAATCAGTCTACCCCCGACCAATGTAGTTCTCTCAAATGCATAGACATATGTTTATGAATACTTTCTAACCTGACCGAACCCTTACCGACCGAAGAAAGCATGCCTGAACAAGCAAGCAACAAACAGAACACACACACACACACACATATAATTTACTTGTTAGCTGAAGTAGTTGCGTAATCCCGCCTTAAAAGAGTCAAGATTTCATATGCTGGTGTAGAGACAAAAAATAATTGTTTTTCTTTATTAGGGGTGGGTAGTGATATGGGAATCCAAGAATCCATCACGATCTTTTTTTTCGCAGTGAATGAGATTATCTAGGCTTTTCTTCTGTTTGTTTAGTGTTAGTGTATGTATTTACCGAACCCCTCCACTTGGGCAGGATGTAACACAAGGTCAATTTCTAAGCGGAGTTTAACAGGTTTGAATTCTGAGTTTTCTTTCTCCTATACTGGTTGCCTAACCAAGGCTGAAGAACCCAGTCTGTCCAATTATTTACTCATAACAGAATGGAGAACAATTAGATTCATACCTTTCCCAAGGGTATATGTTATATGATAAATGCAATGAGCCTTGCCCTGGATTTGAACTCGTGTCGCCGTGTCCATTCCATACGATGATACCCATTATACCTTGGGTATACTCAATGAAATATACCTCGTGGATACTCAATAAAATATCCCATGTAACACCGATACTCCCAATACTTAGTTCTCAAGGCAAGCATGACCTATCCACTTTGAAGTCTGGTGCAAGGAATGCTTTCATTCTCTAATAATAAACAATAATCAACAAAAACCCATGTTGTTGACAAATGTAATTAATGCTACAAAATTTAAACTCAAGAACTTCAAAAGAAATAAAGATAAAAGATTATTTTGCCAAAATAATTACAGATGTTCAATTAAAAGTTACTTGTGGCGAATGGAGTCGCTCTTAGCATAACGGTTATCATTGTAGGCTGTGGACTCGGCTACCTGAGTTTAATTCCTGAACGAGGCTGTTTGCATAAGACTGGAATTTTGGTATGGCAACTAATCTCGTAGAATTCAAAACCAGACTTGCCCAAGACACACTACATGAGTGGCGCCCATACGAACAAAACAGATAATGGGATATATTTTTTTATTTTTATATTAGATATATACGATTCTTTCAGCTAAAGAATAATTACAGAGCCTGTAATGAAATGACCGTCTTCCACCAACAGCGATCGACTTATACATCAATATATACGACACAGGATGTAGTTCAGAGAACTTTCCGAGAGCGATGGATGATAGAGAGAGAGAGAGAGAGAGAGAGAGAGAGAGAGAGAGAGAGAGAGAGAGAATAGATCTGCTGTCAGCGTTACTTGATGATGATGATGATATACGTTAATTCAGTCATGATACTCGAAAAGTGGAATGTCGAGCAAAGGTTTAGCAACGTCACACCATAATAATCTACTTGCTACTGAAACCACGTGGTGTGGTTGCAAGGCGTCTACTGGAGACTTAGGAGGGAAGAAGGAAAAATAATATAAATCATGAATTTTACGTACGTAGAAATTTATTGTCTAATTATTTTCTCTAGGTTTTAGTGACAGCAGACCTACAAGCCATATGACACAACGCAACGACGGACTATTATCAGTGCTCTAACCTAATACTCGTTTCTCAACTCGGCTTACTTTAACTGCCAAACAGGAAAGTACGGCTAAATATGTAGCTAATCCAGACCCGAAATTGTTGCCCTTATGTCATCTTTTAATTATACAAGAAACAACTTATTTTCTGACAAAACTGAGATTAACACAATTCTTATGGCTCGAAAATAAAAAATACATTTGTTTGATCATTTCTCATCTTCTCAAATTCTGTCACTTATTAAACCCTTCCGTTAACTTTATTACCAATTTATTTGCTGATCACTTCATGATATACAACCATATAGCTGAATGTTTGTCTCTAAGTATTTGGGGGTTGATTTTTATGACTGACCATAATAAAAAAAAGTCAGAGTATTTATGTGAACATTCTTCCAATTTCTAACATGCTCTCATATTTTCCCCCAAATCTTCCTTTCTTGAATCTCTTATGCCACTCAAAAACTGATGCTAGATTCATGCAAGATGGTCCAAAAGCAGTCTGAAGCACTCCATACATTTTTGTGGCATTTTTCCAAGTTTAAAACAGAATTTTATTACATATCGTTCTTCTAAAGTGTTCTCACGTCCAGATTGCATTTTTGAAATTCACCAGCTGTGACAATCAGGCTTTAGTAGGGTGTATTCCAATTGTTGCTGTAGCTGTTCATTTGAAGCTGAAATCATAACAATTCGTCAGTCATCTCATAAGATGTATAGCAATAATATACTGAATTTTCAAGAGTCTACGACAATTTTAAACGCCCGTATAAAAAAGTCTGGAAACTTATTGAATGCACCATGTAAGATATTTTTTCACACAATTTTATCGACAACGAATAATTAAAAAAGTCAAATGTCAAAAACAGTTCCAATTTCAAACAATGTAGTTTAGTATAAGTACGCAGTTTAAACATAAGTACACAATTTAATTATCTAAGACATTTCTATTTCAAGCTATTCAGTTTAGTCAAACAGTTCTAATTCAAACAATTCAGTTTAGCATAAGTATGCAGTTAGTTCTATTTAACCCATAAATAGGGCCCTATCAGGTGCTACCACGCCGGGCCAGAGTGGACCAGGGAGCAATGGTAATGAAGGTGTGCTTCACATTCTCCAAAGCCCCAGCATCCCTGGAACCTCACCGTCAGATTCATTAGTGTCATATACAGGACACTCGTTTCTTACTCCTCTGCAGAGGTGCAGTCAGTGTATTCTACAGTCCCAGCCGACTGGGCAACCTCTGCAGGGGATACAGTCAACGTATCCAAAGCCCCTTCTGCTGGGCAACACATATGCGTAGATGTGTCAATTTCCACGTGTCCTTGTCGATAATAGCCATGTTGTGAGTTCTTTTTATCAAGGAACAATTATTAATCTCGTTATCTGAATATAATGTGAAAGAAATGGATAGGAATTTTGTCGATAAAATTTTAGAGAAAGAAGTAAGCGTAGAAAGTTAACAGGATTTGTTTTCAGAAGGAAAATGATATGGTTTTCCCTATTTATTGTCATAAAGCCCGCACAAACGTATCACATCAATTGTCTGGAGGGGAACCTACTTCAGCATGTGCGGATTGCGTAGCGGCTAGAGGCATGGACTGTGAAATAGGTGCACCTGGTTCAACCTCAGGTCGTGTGTAATTTCTCTATGAATCTATTTTCCTCCTCCCTATGGGTGAATAGCAGAATATTTCGAGCTCTATAGTAAATTGCAATTTATCTTGGATGTTCGATGATAAGTTAGGTTAGACATTGTTTCTTATCATTTATTTGTTATGTTTTCTCTTTTTACGATCTCCTCACATCAATCTTTAAAAAATATTACGCAGAACATATAAACTAATAATATAATATATGTAGATAAAATTCTATCAAGTAATTGATGCGATAATTCGTAAAAATGCCTTCTTAAATTCTTTTTCTTACCATTATTTCTGAAATAATCTAATTTAATCTTTATTACGTACACTATTGCTGTGTTGGATCTGATTTGGAAATTTGTTCCAAAAATATGATTTTCTATCAACAAAAAATCCAATTTGTTTGTTGAATTAGTTTTTGAAATCTACCTTGACAGTAAATTTCGAGTTTGAGGATCCTGAGACAGAGTATTATATTCTATATGAGGTCTTATTAGGGTTTTATATAATTTTCTAAACAAGAATTACCTCACTTGAAATAAAATTTCTTAACATCCAGCTAATCATTCCATTCAATACTTCGGCAGTGCATATACTCAATATAATAAACAAAATATGATTGTCAGCTTTAAATGTATCATCAAAGCCATCCCCTAAATCGCATACCTCATTTACTTTTTTTATTTCCCTATAGCTTGATTTATATTCAACTTTAATGTTTTGGGATCTACTACGCAGTAATTTTTTCTATAATAAATTTCAATTTACAAATATTTTCCTAATATGACAATTTATTTTGATCTATCTGTGTTATCTCTTTTGACAATGGTCTAAAAAAGTAGTTTATCATCAACAGCAAATGATTTTATATCATTAGTTTAATCATTTATGAATATCAAAAACAACAAAGGTCCCAGTACTTATCCCTGAGAAACACTGGAGTGTATATTCTATGTTTCAGAATAATTGTATATTCTATGTTTCAGAATAATTGTTACCAATTTTTATTTTCATAGTTCCATTTGTCAAAAAGTATCTTACGATATTTACTATTTTTTTTAGAAATACTTAAGTTTTCCATTTTCACTAGTAAACGATAATGAGATACCGTATCAAATGCCTTGCTACTGGTAATGTCTATGTAACCCAGTAAGTGTAGAAATCTCACCGCCAAATAACCACCATTGCTTTGAGATATGTCACGACGAAAAATTCACAGACATGACAACTCGATTACCAAAATAGGCTGTGGGAAATATCCATTCATTCAAAAAGGGTTTATTATTTCGCGAACGATTTAAGTCAGCACAAGGCAGATCTTACGGTATTGAAAAGAAAACTTATTGCTAATACATCTATCGTATTATACCGGAGGTTTTGCGTTTCTCTGAGTGTGTTTGAGAATCACAGCCAAAAAGAAAGTCTCAGAGATCTGATTTTTGTTTTGCATAGAAACTGACCTGATCAGCTCTAAGATAGACAATGTATCGTTGATATTCGATATTATATTGATCCGATTTCTATGTCTTTATATTTTCCTAGAGGTCCGGCTTTTGACAATGTTATTCTAATCCCAAACAAACAACAGTTTCCACTTCAAAGAAATCCTCTAATGAACTTTCCCGTCCTTCCCAGCCATGCTTCTATGCACTGCTGGAAGGATTCTTCTAGGAGGCCAATCAGCTTCATCGTTAAGGATTTCTTAATGGCCTTCACGCCTTCAAAACGAACCCTCCTGAGATCCCCTTAGGCTTGGGAAAATGAAAAAAGTCACTCGGAGCAAGATCAGGAGATTAGAAAGGTGGTTTAAGTTTGTCAATGTTCCTCTCGGCCAGGAACTGCCGAATGCTCAGCACACCCAGCTCTTTTACTTTTCTGACATAGCAAAATCTTCGGTGATAATCTTCCAAACTGTTCGTTTTCATGTCTGTCTTGCGATCATTCGTAAAGTCAACCGACGATCGCTACACATCACCTGCCCTATTCACACGACGTTGACCTCAGTCTTGCTTTTTGAAGGCTTCCGACTCCTAGATTAACCTTTCATCCACCTTACTACTCTCTTTGAAACTCTTGTGCAACTCAAAAACACGTGCTCGCGACATGATGTAATCCCCGTACACTTGTTGAAATATTTCAACTGCTTTTGACGAAGTTTTCTCCAACTGGAGTAAAAGTTTCTTTTCAAAGCTGAACAACTTGAAAATACTTGTACACTAATAATAATAATAATAATAATAATCAGTATCAAATAATGTCGTGAGAACAAATCGTAGTAAAGCAAAATTTGATAATGCACAGAAGAAAAGCAAGTGTGTGTTATAAAGTGATAGAGATCAAGCAATTAATCACATATTAAATGAATGTAGCAAACTAGCACAAAAGGAAGACAAGACTAAGAATGACTGGGTGGGAAAGGGGATTAACTGGGAATTGTGCAAGAAATTGAAATTTCACCATGCTAACAAGTGGTATATGCACAATCCAGAACCTGTCCTTGAAAATGAAACGCATAAAATTCTCGGGGATTTTGAAATACAAACGGACCACCCAATCCAGTTCAGAAGACTAAACTTTGTGTCAACTAACAAGTTGAAAAGAACTTGTCATATCGTGGATTTCCTGCTGTTCCTACGGACCATAGAGTAAAAATAAAAGAAAGCGAAAAGATTAACAAATACCTGGATCTTGCCCAAGAACAGAAAACATTGTTGAACATGAAGGTGTTGGTGATACCACTTGCAGCTGGTGTACTTGGAACGGTCTCCAAAGGCTTGGAAAATAGAATAGGAAACTGGAAGTCAGGGGAAGAATAAAAACCATGCAGACTACGACAGTTTTAAGATAAGATATAACACTTTGAAAAATCTTGGAGACCCGAGGAAACTTCAGTGAAAAGCCAACCATTAAGACTCGTATGAAAAACTCGCAAGGAGAATAATAATAATAATAATAATAATAATAATAATAATGCTTAGTGGGAATCAAAATTTATAAAAGATTATATCCAAATAGGAAGTTACTTGATATCAAGTCAGGACTGCTAAAGGCAGTATTTATGCGAGTAAATGTAGAAATGCAAATAGGTTAGTCGTGAAGAATAACAATTAAAACTGTCTTCCTAACAAAATAAAAAATAAAATTAAAAAAAAACAATAAACAAACAAATAAAGAAAAGAAACCAAAAAAGAAAAAAAAAAGCGATCTTGCCTATCGGTGACTAAACAGTAGTAGGATTAGGGTCAGGGTTAGGTGGTCAAAGAAGATGTGAATGCGTAGATTGATCAACTGGACATTTAGAAGTTGCTGATATATAAATGGGATTTTAAGAAAGAAGCCAGGAGAAATTATCTTTGAGATAAGCAGAAATTGGAGGAAAATAAAGGAGGCTTTTATCTTGAGACACTTTTATGTTTAATGTACCAGGTTGCATAACATATCACCTTACGAATTTTTGTGTGAGTGTGTATGTGTGTGTGTGTGTGTGTGTGTGTGTGTGAACATATGTATTAAGTTATGCACTCATATGTATAGTTACGCATGTAGTGAATACACATATACACATACTCTATTTGAAATATGTATATCAAGGCAGAATTTTCTCTTTTAAACATGTTTGTTTCTGCCTATTTTATAGTTGAACCGTTCAAGTCTTCGTATTAGTTGTATGACATCTAGATATAATGAATTCAAGAAGGTGCCATATTTTTCCCAAGCACTTTCGGTCCCAACTGAAGCTATCTTTGGGGGAATGAACAGTGAAATGATAAACACACAGACAAGTCATATGCATTTATCTTAAGAGTTGAAGGAAGAACAAATAGGAGGGGAAATATATTATTTGTGTATGCACGTATTTGGCCAACCCCTTCCAAAAGACCTTGTGTCACATCCTGCCTATTGCAGGATGTGAGACAAAATCAGTTTTGTAGCAGATTAAAGTTGGTTTGAATTCGGAATTTTCTTTCTCTTATGATTGTTGTCCCACCAGTGCTGAAGAATCCAGTCTTCCCTTCTTGGATCTGGGAAAAAAGATATGAATTCAGGAGGAATTATTACACAACCGCTGCGCCAGGAATTTGAAAGTTTATTAATATTGCTAAATATGTATTTTTTGGTGTTGGTAAATTTATAAATATATGATGTTGTGAATTTACACACACACACACACACACACACACACACACACACACACACACACACACACACACACACACACACATATATATATATATATATATGTATATGCACTTTTTATTATTTATCATATATATAGTGTGACTCAATGTACATAGGACCCATGTGACTGCTAATAACTCTACTAATAATAATGTTGTGTTCTTTTTTGTTTCAGATGTGAAAATAGTACACAATAACAACTATTATTTATTGATCATAATACCTTGGACAAGAAAGGGGAAAAAATTGCCTCACTACTTATTTGAAGACAAAATCATTCAAAACTGTCTAAAAAAAAAGATGCAACGTATTAATATAATGATTTATTACTGAGACAAGAAACTCCAATAAAGATTGCATGTCCTGGAAGCTGATATAATAACAATGAAAAAAACATTAATTTGTTATGTCTCTAGCTCAAAGGATATTTTTTTTACAGGATGAGATCCAAATGACCGCCATTGAACATGTCTTAGTAATAAATCATTATCATATTAAATTGTTGCATCTATTTTGAGACACTCTATATTATAATTATTATTATATATGAAATGTATGTATATTCTTTAAAGTTGTTGTATATATATTTTGATAATTATCTTAATTTATTACACCCCCCACATACGCACGCGCACACATTTATATGCAAATCATGGAAGTTATACGAGCATAACGGATGAGACTAAATCGATTAATTACACAACCTTATCCCTCCCCTACACCTCGGTGTAGTAGCTATTGAAAAGGGAGCCTTCTGGTCGCATTCGACTACGGTCGCCAACTTTACTTACTTTATACACGAATACACACATACACTCTAATTCAGTGACATACACCACTCTCTCTCTCTCTATCTCTCTCACACACACACACACACACACATATATATATAACCCAAAATGACTATTAAACATGCACACATATATTATAAAGCACACATGTAGACATATACTTCTTCGCTCATGCACACATACACACATATACGTACATATATATATATATATATATATATATATATATAAAAGTGGCATTCAATAAATAAAGTGAATATTACTTATTATAATATTAGGATTTACTAATAAGAAATACGGTTTTAGTTGCATTTTCTTTCGTTGAAATCAATTGTAATGTGTATTTTTATATCCCTGAAAACCGTACTGACTTCTGCTCCGGGATCTTTTTCTTTAGTTGAGAGTCATTGTGTTTCCACTGTATGGACTGTCTTTTCGACTCGTGCTCGTGATAGCAAAACCATGTTTAGCCGATTTGTAAATATTTTTTATTTTATCTTTTTTTTTTTTTATTTTTTTTTTTTTACCAAAGCTGCGCTTCACATGGTTTGCACTTCTTAGCCACCGCAAATTTGATGATAATCCTGAAGAACTCAGTTTGATTGGGTGGCATTTTGAAAAGTCTTAAAACAAATATTTTTGTGAGATCAAAATATTTTTTGCTGTTATGAACAAATTCCATACAATGTAAAGTATAATTTTCTGGAAAAAATCTGAGAAAAATTAATTTTGATTTTTTTCTTAAAATCATCCCTTATTTATAGAAAGATCCTAGTGTGTATATATATATACGTGTGTGTGTGTGTGTGTGTGTGTGTGTGTGAATATATACGCATGCATGCATATATATATGTATATATGCAGATACCTCGTATATATATATATATATATATATATATATATATATATATATATATATAATGTATGTGTGCTTATACATACCCTTGCACTCATATATAATTACAGGCATCCACATACATACATATATATATATATACATACAGGTGCTCACAAGCCACCTTCCCCCCCCTCTCTCTCTTTCTCTTTCTCTTTCACTCTGATACACACCCATAAACACATACCTATATGTGTAAGTGTGTGTTTGCACGTGAGTGTTTTATATAGTCGTTTTGTTGTTCTTGGTAATTTAAGAGTAAGTGTTAATAAAATAAAATTAATATCGATCCAGAGAGGCACATTTTGACCGTACCCACTTGTCAGCCTCATAAAAGCCGATAGATTCATAACTGAGACGGAAATATACGCTTACGCCGTCAGAATGATCCTTTCACGGCCATTAATAGTGTCAATGCGCACCTTACTGCGCATGTAGTATACAAGACCGGAAATCGGTAGGGTCAATTTAATACGACAGAAAGATCGTAAAATGTGATTCGGTTAGAACAGCCATTGAACGCGATAATCAGCCACGAAAAGTTGATGATATAATAGCTGCAGATATATAAGAATGTTTGATGGTTGAAATAGTTGTGTATTTTCTACTGACGCCAATTTGTGATTCAAAAACAAGAGCTTGAATAACGACTTTAAACCAGGAACTCCCACTTACAAGATTGGAGAAATACACCACTTCTGCCTCCATTTTTTCACCCTCTTGGAAATATCATAAACAATTATAATTAGTTGAAATTATTTTTAAATATTGTAAACAACACACACACACACACACACACACACACACACACACACACACACACACACACACACACACACACATTACAAAACACACATATATATTGCAAAACACAAGATTTTCAGAGGATGATTTTATTTATTGAATTATTTGCCAACGTTTGAGGTTTCGGTTTTTAGACCTTCATGTGGATGTGAGAGTAATTAAATATTCTCATTCAATAATTAATCAAAGACCTTGTGTTTTTCGTCTATGTACATTTTCGTACTGTCCGATTTATTTCCAGTTTTTCCATATATATATATATATATATATATATATATATATATATATATATATATATATAATTTAAAGAAAAAACAATATTCGGTCACATCAGGATAATAAATTTATTTCCATTCTGTTAACAGTATTGATATGGACCAAAGACTTTAAAATAATTTTTAACAGGACTTCATCAGATCCAATACGAAAATAAAATACACAACAACCAGATAAGAGGGGTAGTCAAAGGAAGGAGAGAGAGGGAATGATAGTAAAAGGAAGGAAAGAGAGGGAGAAACGAAATCAATTTCAGTTATGTATAGACTTTATCCATGTAATGCTTGTTCCGGTTCCTTCTCGTCTCTTAAGACAACTAACTAACCAATAAAATTAACACTTTAGCAATTACAGTGATGCATATCCACATTTCAACCATTACTAACAAAAATGATCAATTTTTATTCTAGTATGTCACCACTTTTTTTCTTTGAAAGGTACTAAAACCCCTGCAGTTAATAGTAAGATTTCTTTAAACATGTTAAAATATTTATATCAATTTGATAAATTATAGTTAAATATTCATTTTGACTATCTATGCAAATTTTCTACTATAGTTTAGATTTATTTCTATGCCTTCATCTAGCTATTAAATCATATCTCTGATTTAATCGGTTAACGGGATCAGGACACAACATAATTTTTCTTTTTTCTTCTAGACACAAATTACATCTACTATCAAAGCAGTTCTGAGTATTAGACTTTTTTTTATATACTCCATTGAATTTCTAGGGTTAAACCCTTATTTTTCAATTTTCAAAAATGCTTCGATAAGGCTGTTTGTTTTTTTAAGTGTTCGTGAGAAAACAAACGAATGTGGTTATTAAACCTTGATTTCCATCTCGTCGATGAAATTCCTATATAAGCTTTTTTTATGTTTACTGTTTTCTTTTGGGAAATAATCCCTTGGTATACTACATTTCTTAAATTACATAAACCTTTCATAGGACAATTGATTTTATTTTACAACTGCAATCGTTTTCTTTACTTGCATTTTTACAGTTGTTATTATTATTTACTCCTTTAGAGTTTTTCACATCAGTATTAGCTGATGGTTTTTCACTGGAGTTTGAGTGACAGCAAGTCTCCTCAAGTCTCCAGGACTCTTCTCAGTATTTTGGCCGTACTCAGTAGTGCTGTCATTTGGATAGTCTCTACCCGTCCGCCAACTTCCAAGTCCTCCAGGCCTTTTAATTATCCTTTAGTTATTGTGCCAAAAGCACCAATCACAATTGGTACAATCGTCACTTTCATGTTCCACAGCTTTTTCAATTCTTTAGCAAGATCGAGGTACGTATCCTTCTTTTTACATTCTTTCAGTTTTATTCTGTGGTCAGATGGGACAGCAAAGTTGACAATTTTGCAAATTCTCTTTTTTTTTGTTGATTATTATAAGGTCTACTCTTCTGGCGGAGATCTGGTAATCCGTCTGTGTGTCCAAGTCCTATAAGAGTTTATGTGTGTCATTTTCTAGGACAGGTGCTGGGTTGTGCATATACCATTTGTTAGTATGGTCAAATTTAAATTTCTTACACATTTCTCGGTAGATTACCTTGCCGACCTAGTCGTGTCTCGTCTTATATTCCTGCTGTGCTAATTTGCTGCATTCACTTATTATGTGATTGATCGCTTCGTCTCTGTCAACGCATAGTCTACATTTGCTATTTTGTTGAGTCTTGTCTATTCTCGTTTTGATATGATTGGTTCTTATGGCGTTGTCCTGTGCTGCTATTAGGAGAGATGCCGTTTCTCTTTTAAGGTTTCCTTTTCTTAGCCAGGTCTAGTTTTTCTTGTGTGAGACGGTGTTTATTAGTCGTTTAAAGCGGCCATAGAGTTGTTTTTTTCCCATTTTTGTTTTCTAATTATTGTCATTCTATCGTCTATCGTGTTGTCGGTATTGTTTCTGATGGCTGTAATCAGTCCTCGTTCGTGTTTTTCTATGTAGTCTTCGAGCCGTTGTATAAATGCGTCAACGCTGTCTTTGATGGTGGCAAGTCCTCTTCCTCCCTCCTTTTCTAGATACATATAGTCTGTCAACGTCGTCTCTGGGATGTAATGCCTTATGCATGGCTATTAGTTTTCTAGTTCTTTGGTCCATTTGTTTAAGTTCATCTCTTGTCCACTTGAGGAAGGGTCCCGAAAATCTAACGAGGAGCACAGCCCAATTATTATTATTATTATTATTATTCATTTGGTCATAATATTTACTAATTATTTCATTATTATGAGTGTGAATCATTTCGAAGATATTTCTCGTGCAAGAGTATCTAATTTTTAGTTTTCCTATTAAATATTTTATGTAATATATTATTTTAGTTGAAGTGTTTATCTATCAATTTAAAAAAATATTTTCCTATATTTATATTTACAAGTTTACAAATAATTTGAACCATATAATTTTCTTTTTTCTATTTTTACGACCATTATATATATATATATATATATATATATATATTTGCGAATCCATTTGACACGAGCAAGTTGTGACACAAGATCAATTTTAAGTGGATTTTAATAGGTTTATATTCAGAGTTTCCCTTCTCTAAACCGGTTCCCAAGCCAAGGTTAAAAAACAGCGTTTACTCTACAATTTATCAATAGCTGGATGAAAAATAGTTAAATGTATATCTTTTGCAAGTGTATTAGCAATTTGTGATATGCAAACAGCTTCGTCTAGGCTTTGAACTCGAGTCACCTTGTTCGTTTCCTTCCATGATAACCATTATATACATATATATATATATCATCGAGTCGTGCTGCTAGCACCGATTTCCCTGACTCTCTCTCTCTCCCCCTCTCTCTCTCTCTCTCTCTGTATCCGTCCCTATCATCCACTGTTCTCGGCAGGTTTTACAAACTATATCATGTGTTTGCATATAACTGATGTAGATAAGTTCTTGCTGGTCGGCCAGCACTGGCCACGTTGAATATGTAGGAGTCCATACGTCACTTATAAGTTGGTCCTTGCTTTTCTTGCTTTTCAAGCATTGTCACTCATGTTTTGTTCGTCTTACTTGGATGGTTTTAGAGATGGGAGGTAAGTAGCCGTACAGGTAGCTTTCGTGGGTTGTTGCTTCCAGGGTTTGTTCAATATTTCTTCCCAGTAGCGATTGTTTTAATACGACTGTATGGATTCACCACATGGACGCTGACAAAATGCATAAAGAAAAAGCTAGATGGGCACTGTACAAGAATGTTACGAGCTATATATATATATATATATATATATATATATAGCTGTTTTATATAGGTTCTAGCCGGTCGTCCTACTTTTGCTCGTCCGTGTGAAGGGGTCCACAGGAGTATATCGCTATTGAATTCGTCCTTACTACTCCAGTAGTGTTCTGCATGTCTGGTTAGTCTAACTTAGATAGTTTTCATGATGGATGGTAAGTGGCCGTATTGATGCTGCTTTGTGGAGGGTTCTTGTTCAATACACATTTTTTTTTTCAAGCAGCGGTCGTGTCGATACTGCTATATGGATGCACCACATGGACGCTAACAAAACGTATGGAGAAAAAGCTTGACAGAAATTACTCCAGAATGCTGTGAGGTGTACTGAACAAGTCCTGAAGGCAACACCCCACAAAACAACATATATACATATATATATAACGGTTATAACCATTATTTATATATGTACATTTATAAATTTTATGAATATATATATATATATATATATATATATATATATATATATATATAATGTATGTATTCATATGAAATGTATAAATGTACACACACACATATATATATATATATATATATATATATATATATATATATATATAAAACACAAAGATATGTATGTGTGCGTGTGTGCAGTGACTGAGTTTAATGTTGGGTTATGTATATAAACGATTGTTAAAAAGTTATCCATTTAACCAAGAGATAGAACGACTTACAAAATGGGTAGATATATTTTGGAAATATTTTGAGAAATGAGCTGAATTGTGAAATCGCACTGAAGTTTATTTGCTCAAGATCAGAGGTTCTTGACAGGCATCCATATCCGTCTTTTGAAAATAATAAATTGGTTTTTCACGGTTGTATTTTAGTAGTCAATGAAAAAATTGTATTTCAGGCATATTTATTGCATGAAATAACTTGGTTTCTGTCAGCTGAATGATTGAATATTTAAAGCAAAATTTAAAGATGAGAAGAATAATATTTGTGAAAGAAATGAGATTTAAAGATATCCACAACTCTGAGAGAAAATGCAGTTGTATGTTCCTTCATCTTACCATGCTGAATTTCTTTCGGTATTGTCTCTAACTGACAATCAAATGCTCGAAACAGACTCGACATTGTATAGAGGTGTTATTCGTTATTCATTGACAAATTTGCAGCCGAATATTGCAAAACTAGTAGAGCAGCATCAACCCCAGGGCTTGCATTACATAAAGTAACTCTAAAGTAGTATTTTTTTTAATAAATATGCTCTCGTTTATTTATGACTTATTTCGCTAGAGAACATTTATTTTCAAAGAATTTAGGTGGTTGTAATTGCTTATGTGTAATAAACTAGTTATATGTGATGCGACAGAAACACCTTCCATATTTCAAACTGTCACTTGTATGGTGCAAATGGGCTTGGGTAAGTGGCAATGAAGGTTCATCTTGCTAGTGTCTTACTATTTTGTTTTAAATACAATCACGTATGATCATAGCTTAAACCGGTGAAAACTGTACATTCGCTGTAGAAACGTTTTTTAAGACTAGCGAGTCTGTAATTGTTACACAAAGAGCTTTTCGTGCTCATTTAATATCAAGTCGGAAGGATACTGTTCCAGAGAGAATTTTTAACCTATCGCAATATCAATTATTGGTTGAAAAAAAAAATGAAAAGAAATTAGCTTGCTGCAGCAGCCATTATCGCTTGCCTAAGTTTATTTGCACAAGTGACTGTTTAATATGTGGGAGGTATTTCTGCTTCATCATGTACTTCTAGAATACACGAAATATTTTAACAACCCCTAATATATATATATATATATATATATATATATATATATATATATATATATATATACTATCCCTTATAATACTTTTAGGATTTTCAAAACTTCAAATGGCTACGAAAGTCAACCATAGTAAAATAGGGATACAGCGTATTAGTTATCGTCGTAGGAAATGGAATCAGTGACTGCGTTCAAATTATGGACGAGGTTGTTTGAGTTTCATTTCGCGTTAATGTCCTTGAGAAAGACACCAAATCCAGCGGTTGTTACCCCAGTTATCGGTTATTAGTTGGGAAGACTGAATTCTTTGGCTTTGTTTATGCAACCAGTCCAAAGAAACGAAAACTCTCAATTCAAACCAGCTTTTTATCGTTTAAAAAATTGTTCTTGTATCACATCCTGCCCAGACGAAGGTGTTGGATAAATACATACCAGAGTTAGATAGGAATCAAAGGGATCCATAGGTAAATAAAAGTTTAAGAATCACAGTTCTTGATCACTCCCTTACTGGTCAGGCCAAGAACTTTTCAGCATCGATTTTTTATGAATATCGTCACTATACATAAATATTTACCTAACTACTCCACACGAGCAGGAAGCGACACAAGTTCGTTTTTAATCGGAGTTTAATAGGTTTGATAACTGGGTTTTTCCTTCTTCTAGACCAGTTGCTGTGTTAAGGTTAAAGAGCCCAGTCTACCCTATTATTTACCTATAGATGGATGGAGAATAGTCGGGTGCATACCTTTCCCAAGGCTATTAACACTTTGTGTGATGCAAATAGCTTCGTCCACGTTTTGAACTCAGTTTGCATGGTCCATTTCCAACAACGATACCATTACTTCATGAGTGCGCGATATATATATATATATATATATGAATGTGTGTGTGCATTGTATACATGTATGTATATATGTATTTGTACACACACACACACAAACACACACATATATATATATATGACTCGACATTTGTCTTTGCCTTTCATCATGTGATGTTATGCCTTCATTACATAGATATCTCCTTTCAGACATGAGCCAAAATTTCTTTTGTAAATTTCTATCCACAACCCCAACCCCCACAACCAATGCCAGCTAATCACGATTATTTCGAGGAGGAGGAAGAGGAGAATGAGGAAGAGAAGGAGGAGGAGGAGTTGCAGAGCATGTTGTGCACTAATAAACAAATCAGCTATTGTTATCGTCTTCACAACAAACCTCTTAAGTGGACGTTTATGCCAAATTTACAACCATATTTCAGCGACTTTACGACGTTCTCGCATCAATGGTTTGACATCTTTGGCCAGGTCCATATTGGATACGAATGCCAACACCAAGTGGAAGACTTTATAGACTAATAGTAGATTTATATTGCATATACATGTCAATGAAAAGATAGTATAGATATTAATTTTGCTTAGCATAGCCTGGCACAAGGCCACTTTATTGGTAGATTGATTGATTGATTGATTTATAACAGCATGAAGTTGGGGAAATGCGTTCATTATACATTTATATTTATATTTTTAAGAGCTTTCTTTGCACATGTTTCTGTGGAATACAAATTATTTTTAAAAAGGTCTACTTGCGTTGGGGGAAGTCCTCGCGGGGTAATGGTTAAAGCGATGTACTACGGAATCGTATTAAGCGAGTTCGAACTCCAGTCGCGTTATTGCGTTCACTTTCGGAGAAATACCCTTGGGAAAGGTATTAACCCCCTTATCTTCCCAGGTATGGGTTAAATATTACCACTACTGTTCTTCTTAAGTATTGAATAACCTGCAAAGGTTGTTATGCCATTAAACAAAGATACCAAACTAAACCAAAGATTTATTTGTCCCATAGATGGGATCCTGATATGCAATACCACTCAGGTTCTTAGTGAACCTAGGAGTATTGACAATGTAGGTGTATACCACACTTCCCAGAGCTTCAAAACTAGAGCGTTATCATCAGATGTGGTTTAGTGTCATACGCAGAGCCCTCGTTTTTGGAGGAGTCTCTTACTCCTCTGCAGGGGAAACAGTTTATTCTAAACTCCTCCGACAGGACTAGCCTCTGTATTGGGTCACAGAGAGTATCTAAATAAATATACGCGCAATCAAACGAGACTGCATCGAAAGAGACGGTTGTGTCGCAAAAGTAATAGACAGTCAAACTTAGTTTTGGTACAATGAGATCCCCTTGCCTAGTCGGCTGGGCAACGAGTGTCCTGGATATGGTACTAAGCAATCTGATGGTGAGGTTCCAGTAATGCTGGAGCTTTGGGGAATGCAGAGCACCCCTTCATTATCATCGCTCCCAGGTCGACTCTGGTCCGGAGCGGTAGCACCTGATATGGTCCTATCTGTGAGTCAAATAGAACTAAAAAGCGTTCTTATGTTTAACTGAACTGCTTGAAATAGAACTATTTTGACATGTAAACTGCATAAAAACACTAAAATTAATTGTTTGAAATAGAACGGTTTTTGACATTGAAACTGTACTGACGCTAAACTGAATTAGGTGTGGACAAAAACTATATTTGTACTAAACTGAATTATTTGATATAGAACTATTCATTTATATAAAAATGGATTTAGCATTGAATATCTTACAAAGTTGATATGCCATAAAAAATAAACAAACATCGGATCCTCAGTGAGCATTAAATTCATTAGACAAAAGTAGTGAGTCACATGACAAGCTTAGTAACCATTACATTACAAGGAGGCATCGGGTATTTATTTGTGCTTATTAAACTTGACTTTATTAAGCACAAGGCCATATATGGGCATGTGTGCGTGTGAGGATGACTTAGTAACGATCAAAGTAGCAACCAGTTGCATTTATTTTTATGTAAATCGTTGCCTTATCGCAAAAGGGGGTACATAAACTATTCTCTCTCTCTCTCTCTCTCTCTCTCTCTCTCTCTCTCTCTCTCTCTCTTTATATATATATATATATATATACAAAACCTATTTGCTTGTATAAATTTCACATGAAAGTAGAGTTACTATAACACAGTGCAATACTAAAAGTTTATTTTTAATTTAATTCTGTTTTGGCGATTTAACATTGAGCTGTTTTATTTTTTAAACTTCCAGCAGTCATATTTTCCGTATATATCCATTTATATATGTGTGTGTGTGCGTATATATCTATATATATAAGTTGGGTGACCTGAAGTCTACCTTTCCAATAGCTACTACACTGAGGAGTAAAGGAGAGGGCTACTCCTTTCCCTGGATTGCTCCACTTATCTTTGACCCTTAAAATGCTGAGTGTTTTGCTAGGAGGCATCGATTACCATTTTTTGAGTATCAGTCGACCTGGGATTGAACCCCGGTCTTCCGTATCATTGGAGAACACTCTAACCATTATCCCATTCCCCAGTTAGGAGTAAAATAGCAGTGCAGAATGGGTCCTCGCGCCTGGTTTGGGCAACCAGTTAAAAAAGAGGAAAAACTCTGATTTTAAATCTGACGAGTATTGCTTGAAGAACCTGTAGCTAACGTGCTCACCATTCTGCTTCAGCACATCTAAAAGTGTAGTTGGCACTATGTAGAACTTGGTCTTTGTTCACCCTGTCCATTTTCTTCGATATGACACCTGCTGAAGGAAGGAATGTGTCACAAAACACAGCATATCGATTCTTGTTCTGTCTGTGACTGCATAGACGTAGGCTTCTAAGTGCACATATTAATCAATGCACATTGATGGGAGTGTTTTCAGTGGGCAAGCATGACTTTGGCATGAAGTTACCATACCCATCCGATCGAAGCAGGATGTAACACATGGTCAATTTTTTAGGAGGTACAGCTGGTTTCTTATGAGGTTTCTTTGTAATAAAGTTTAAGTACTCAAGTTTAAAGAACTCCGTCAGCACCACTATTTACTCATAGCGAGGAAGAATAGTTGGATTCATGCCTTTTCCAAGGGTATTAGTGTGAGGTGAAATCCAGACAGCCTAGTCCAGGATTTGAAATCGGATTACCGATTCCATTTCCGAAAAGGATAACTATTACGAGCGCATTCCCAAGGATAGTGCATTAATCAGTGAGAAGCCTCGTTCTCATCGGAATCAGATAGATAACATTGAAAGGATGTTTTGTTACCCTTACGTACAAGGATTCAAAGTGTAAGTTTCCTAAGCTATCTTCAAATAGTAATTTACAAATCGTCTTTGCTTAGATGTAGCACAAGGCTAAATGAATGGAACACCCAATGAGACTCGAATTTACTCTTGCAAGTTTGCTAGTCAAACTTGCTACTCATTATATAATCCGAGGTGCCCTGGCTATCTTCAAGTAGAAGGTTTCGAAATAGCGTGAAGCAAATAAGCAATTACCATTAATTTGAATGGAAGAAATTTTCATAATTTTCAGGCTCTATTGCCCCTGCGCCAAATTATATGAGATATTATTTAGGATTGGAAAGTGCTGTCAAGTATTTTTGTAGCAGTTCTATTAAATATTTTGAGTGCCTTCAAAGAGAGTAAACTTCCCACTTAAGTACAATTGCATACAAAGCTCATTCTTCGCAATCGAAACTGGCAGACAGAAGCAGTTTATTATGGTTTAGTTGTGTTTTATGGCATATCAACACTGGTGTGTTATTTAATGACAAATTCTCTCTCTCTCTCTCTCTATATATATATATATATATATATATATATGTGTGTGTGTGTGTGTGTGTGTGTGTGTGTGTGTTTTGTAAACGAATATTTTATGTGTTACCTCATTTTTAAATTGAATGGTTTCAAGTAATGCTATTTAATATTAGTAATTCTATTTTTAAAGTATTTCTATCTTATACAAACTATTTCCCCACAGCTGTATGGTTTTAGTTAGCTAATACTTATATTAATCCCTTCTAAATTATTGAACAGTTCGATAAGATGGGACCCTAACAGATACTACCGCTCCGGGTCAGAGTGGGCCATTAAGTAATGACAATGAAGGAGTATGCCACATTCCCAAAACTCCAGGATTGTTGATACAGTTTAGTGTCATATCAAAGTTAATCCTTAAGCTTGGGTCTTACCTCCCTGCAAAAGAGTAGTCACCGTATTCTACAGCTCCAGTCGATAGTGTGATAAGTTCATTTTTGGAGTCTGGGAACGCACAAAAGGTTTGTTCTACATAAATTTATGGTAATTAACTCTTCGCCTTACACCATTTCGGAAAAGGAGAGTAATTTGTCCTAAAGTATATATTTACCAACCTCTCCGCACAGGAAGGATATGAGTTAAGCGGAGTTTAACAGGCTTGAATTCAGAGTGTTCTTTCTCTGAGACTGGTCACCTAACCAAGGTTAAAGAACCAAGTCTACCCTACTATTTACCTATAGTTTGAGGAAGAATAATTGGATTCATACCTTTCTCAAAGGTATTAGTGCAATGTGAAATGCAATCAGCCTCGTCCAGGACTTGAAATCGGGTCGCCGTGTCCATTTCATACGACGATAACCAATACACCACGGACACCTCCAACAATTTGTCCTAATGTAAATCTTTCGAAAAAGTCGATGTGGTGTAAAACGAAAGACAAGGCATATCTGTAATCTACATTGTACTGAAGTCCACACAGGTCCGACTTTTATATTTATCCGCAAGTTTATTTTTAGGCAGCTTCTTACAATTATCTACAAGTTCTGTGATATTCCTCATTTATTATTCGACCTTATCTCCAAAAAAGCAGCATGATGACCTTTCCCTCAAGATCTAGCCTACCACACCAACTTCTCACTCTTCGTCTTGAATATGATTTTCCTGTGTTCCTTGAATCTGATTTTCACGAGTAAAATGTTTTCTCTGTTAAACAATCGTCCTCAATTTGTCAGCTGGGATTGTAGAATAGGCCAACTTCATCTTTGTAGAAGGGTAAGACCCCTCATGGACTGTCCTGGGTATGACGCTAAGCCATCTGATGGTGAGGCCCCGGTCTTGGAGCTTTTGGGAATGTGGAGTCAATCTTCATTAACACTGTTCTCAGGTTCACCCTGTTATGGAGTGGTGGTATCTATAGGGATCTATTCTATGGTTCAAATCAAACTATTCATTATACTCGAAACCATTTACTTGTATGCAAACAAATGAATAATGTTGAATAGAATTTTTAATGTTATATAAAAATACTTGAAACCATTTGTGTCCTCGTATGACACTAAAGAGCATCTGATGGTGCGGTTCCAGTCTTGAAATTCGGGGAATGCGGAGTGCCCTTTTATGGCCGTTACGTACAAGTCTACTCTAACCAGGAATAATTGTACCTGTTAGGGTCTAATCTATTAGTCAAATAGAATTGTTCAATAAATTAGAAGGGATTCTAGTTATTTGAAACATACAGCTGTGTGTAAGATGTTCGTATTTGATAGGAATACTGAATAAATACAATTAGTAATGTTAAATAGTAACACTTGAAACTATTTAACTGTGTGCAAACAAAAGAGTTCTGTCCCGTTTAAAAATAATATTATATATATATATATATATATATATATATGATTTGTCATTAGATAACCCACATGGGTTAATATACCATAACACACAGCCAAAACATAACAAACCAAACCTATGATAGTAAAAAAGAATAATCTAGTTTCAAAATTTTTAAGGTATGTATGTATTTCTCAACTCCTCTACTCGAGCAGGATGTGACACAGGGTCCATTTTCAAGCGAAGTTTAACAGGTTTGAATTCAAAGATTTGCTTCTCCTAGACTGGTTGTTTCACCAAGGCTAAAGAACTCAGTCAGCCCTACTATTTACCTATAGTTGAAGGGAGAATAATTGGATTCATACCTTTCCCAAGGGTATTAGTGCTATGGGAAATGCAATCAGCCTCATCCAGGATTTGAAGACGTTTTGCAATCTCCATTTCCTCCTCCGATAACCATTATACTATTTTGAAGGAACGTAAAAACATTTGAGAAGCTGTGATTTATATGTTGCTCTCCTAAGTTATTTGCTGTGGGCTCGTTATTTAATTGTTGTGTTGTTAAATTCATGACAGTCATATCCCGGTTGACGTCATTTCAGTCAACGACAACTTCGCCTTTACACCATTATATATTAAAAATATTATGAAAGAAAATATTATTTTATGTTTTTTTTTTATTCTGACGTAAGGGGCGTTGCTGAGTGACGTAACGTCGGACGTAATGACGTTCACTGAACTGAAATTTTACCTAGAAAGATAAAATTTCAGTTCAATGAACGTCATTGCATTTCGTCGCTCAAAAACTTCAGCTACGTCATAAAAAAGACTAAAATATTTTTTTCTTTAATAATATATTTAATATAAATAAAATACATGAAATTCAATAATGAAAAAGAAATTAAAAAAATGTTAAAAAACACATTAATATATATATATATATATATATATATATATATATATATATATATATATTCAGTACTATTAAATATTCGCGTGAGCAACTTTATTGATATTACCTACTATTCTTTATGAAATAAGAGTTTGGTTTGGTTTGATTTGGTTTTATGCCATATCAACCAGTGTTCGTAATCCTCTTTATACATATATATAAAATATATAGGATTTGTAAACACATTTTGTTGATAACGTTTTTAAATGAGCCTGAGCTCCTTTTTTGCAAACAGTTAAATAGTTTCAAGTTTTGCTACCGAATACGAATAATTCAGTTTACTATTAATTATTTGTTTGCACAAAGTTAAATGGTTTCAAGTATTGCTATATTATAGTCACAATTTAACATCAGTCATTTGCTTGCACACATTTAAATAGATATACATATGTAAGAGTAATTTTTCCGTAATTTCCTTTTTAAATGAGTTAGAACTAATTTGTTTGCACACTAGTATTGCTATTGTTTCTTCATAGTATTTAACCTTTTAGGTTTTAAATGTTGCTATCAAACACTTATAAGTCTTTCGTTTCTATTCAATACTAATCATTTGTTTGCACACAGGTATTGCTACTTAAAACTAATTATTCTACTCAAAATCACTCATTTGTTTGTTCAAAGTGAAATGGTTTGGACGTATGTATCTTTTTACAATTAGATTAAACATCAGTCATTTCATTACACACAGTTAAATAATGAAACAGTTCCATTTGAAACAATTAAATTTAGCATGACTCATTTGTTTGTACTCAGTTTAAGTGTCAATCTGTTGTATTTGGCCAATAGACAGGAACCTAACAGGTACTAACTATCAGGTACTCTGCATTTCCAAAACCACCAGCGTTACTGGAGGATCATCATCTGATGGCTTAGTGTCATATGCAGGACATTTCTTATGAAAAGATGCAGTCGGTGTATTCTACAGCTGTAACTGACTGGACATTCTTTTAGAAATAAGACTAAAATATTTTCTAAAATTCTTTAATGCCTTAACGAGTGTTATATTCTCCTGCATGTTGTTTACGCTAATCGTAAGGTGCTTGTTGTCATTATTAGGGCATTAGTGCTCGCCAATGGTCCGGAAGACCGGAGTCAATCCCAGGTCAAGTCATACCAAAGACTCAAAAAATGGTACTTGATGCCACCTTGCCTAATACTCAGCATTATAAGGTGAGGATCAAGGGTAAAGTGGAGCAATCCTGAGAATGGACTTGCGCCCTCCCCTAAACCACGGTGTAGTAGCTATTGAAATGGGAGCCTTCGGGTCACCCTCGACTAAGGTCGCCGACTTTACTTACGCGCAAATGACAAGGCAAATAACATGGTATTATGTTTATTATTCTTAAAAACAATATGACTAAAATGTGGTTTTAGTGTTCGGT
The DNA here is from genome assembly GCA_963585895.1 of Sepioteuthis lessoniana. Classification (NCBI taxonomy): domain Eukaryota; kingdom Metazoa; phylum Mollusca; class Cephalopoda; order Myopsida; family Loliginidae; genus Sepioteuthis; species Sepioteuthis lessoniana. The sequence goes on along the minus strand of CAUZXS010002882.1, from coordinate 58,375 downwards.
AAGGTAAGCATCACGTCAAGTTTAATTCACAGCTTTTAGAACCAATTAATGAGATATGGAGACCTATAAAGGTAAGTATATAGTGCGAAGAAAAAAATGAAAAATAGGCATCGAAAGATGTCCATGGCTCTTTGCTGTCAGCACGATTTGATGATAATGATGATTTATAGACGTGGCTGGGCTGAAAAGTTCATATGAAGATGTCATATCTACAGTTAATTTTTTTATCAATGAGCTCGAAGTACTGCAACACCGATGAAAGAAAAGTGGGAACTGCAAGGGGGACTATATCTAAAAATAAACTTTTTTTTTGGTCACATTTCAGATGAGTATCTTAGCCTATGAATTTTTCAGCCGACCCTCGTATTCACACACACACACACACACACATATATATATATATATATATATAATATTTCGCTCGTTTGGTTTGGTTTCTTTGATTAATGGCATATCAAACTTCCTGGGTTATTTAATGCCAATGCCATCGTTTTAGAAGGGCAGCAGTGGTACTATTTAACCCATAGCTGGGAGGATAAGAGTGAGGTCCATGTCTTTCCTAAGGTTAGTTGTCCGAAAGTGGACGTAATAGCGAACTCGCTTACTGCGATGATAGAGTCCAGCGCATTAGCTACTACGCCATTGAGACTCCCCCTCGTCATCTTTCACGTCAAATATGCTAGTGTATATATATATATATATATATATATATATATATAATAACAAATGTCTTCAATAAGCCAGACGCATTGAAGACAAGAGTTTGCACACTAATCTGTCTGCATTACTTATCAATTTGAGCACTGATAAATAAAGGTAGATATTAATGTTGGGGAAAAAAAGATGGCCGTGCGCCAGCGGCGTGTTGCTACAGCTTATCGCTCTGATTTTTTTATTTTATTTAAAACTTTCCTTTTATTTTTAGATGACACTTAACAGAAACAACGAGCAGACAGTAACTGCAGTAGAGTCAGCAAAGAAAAGGTAAGCCGAGGATAGGGTTGGAGGTTGAAGGGAGACCGAAGAAGGGAGGGAGGAAACTAAAGAGGATAAGAAAGAGAGACGAAAGGCAGACAAAAGGGAGGAAAGAAAGGTTAGGTGAAAGAGAATATGATGATGAGATAAAAGAAAGGAACGCAGAGATATGAAAGGAGGAGATGAGAAGAAATATAGAGTGAGATGATGAAAGAAGGAGCATAGAAGAAGAAGAAGAAGAAGAAGAAGAAGAAGAAGAAGAAGAAGAAGAGATAGATAGATAGATAGATAGATAGATATAAGTGAGACGACAAAAAGGAGCTGAAGCGAAAAAGAGAGACAAAGAAAGATTAGTAGAGACGTAAGATACAAAAGAGTGAACAAGAGACAATATGCAGAAATGTGTGTGTGTGAAAGAGAGAGAGAGAGAGAGAGAGAGAGAGAGAGAGAGAGAGAAAGGGGGGAGAGAGAGAGAGAGAAGAAAAATAACGAAAGAGTGAGGATAATGATAAGAGAAAGAGAGACAGAGACAGAAGCAGAGAGAGGAGATAAGTAAAGAGAGAGGAGTCTTGAAAGGGATTGACGAAAGAGAGAAATGGAGAGACAAAAGAAAGAGGAGGTAAGACGAAAGAAGGTGAAGAAGGACGAGAGAAACAGCCTGTGAAGAAAAAGAGACAAAACAAAAAAAAAAAAAGCAAAGAAACGAAAAAGACAACTGAGGCAAAAGAAGGAGTGAGAGAGACTTAATAACAAAAAGAGAAATAAAAGGAGAACCAGAGGGAGGAGGGGAAGAAGGAGGGGGAAAACGAAAGGGAGAAAGGAAAAAAAAAAGAAAAGAAGCCAATCAACTAAAGAGCAGGTCGAGATGACAAAAAGAGAAAAAGAGAAGAGTTTCTGTATTGATATTGGCAGAAAGTTCGTCTTACCTTCCTCCTCAAGCTCCCCAGTCTTGTTTTCTCTCCCCTCTTCTTCATAATTAAGGGCAATTTTTTTTATCACGCCCTTTTATTCATCACTTGATTTGAGTTAATATAAATAAACAGTTTTGTGCCTTTTCCTCTTTCTCCTCACCGATCCTAAACTTTCTCCATCCACCAATCCAACCGCTCCCTACGTGCTCAGGTGCCTCTTAGAACAACAAAGTCAAGAGTTTACCTGTTGATAAGACAATAAAACAAATCTGAGATACGGCTTCACAAAGAAAAATTAAAGAAAAAAGGCGCCCTCAATAGAAGCAGATGTAGTGATTTAAGGAAGCTGGGAACAGATTTTTTTTTAACAAGATAAAGAAAAAAAAAAAAAAGAAAAGAAATGCAAATATTTTGACCGGGGTTTTCGTTAAAGCAATAATAATAGTAATAATAATAATAATAATGATAATAAAAGATAATGATTCACTAAGAAAACAACGGCTGTAGGCAGTAAATATGAGCGAATAATATTCTTTTGAGAAACTATTTATACCGCAAATGACTAAGTCAGAATTTGATTGAATATATATCGGGGTGAGTCAAAAGTTTTGCAACATTTTTTGAACGGGTTACTTTGCGGCGCGTATATCACATGACTGAAGCTGTTCCTGCTATTGTGGTTGGTAGTGTCGGGGTAGTTGGTGCGCTGACACCCTGTGCATTTCTTCATTCCGTGTGTGATTTGAATGCTGCCCAGATAAAGATGTAACAAAGTCTAATTCGGGAACATATGCATTACGAATTCGAACTGGGCCATAACGCCGCAGAAGCAATCAAAAACATTTGTTGGTTAGTTGTTTGACATGTTGAGTTTATGGAATATCAACCATTGTAGGTTACTAAATGCCAAATCCCGTTCATACATATATATTGAATATGATTTGTAAACTCATAGTTTGGAGAGAACATTTTAAAACAAGCCTGGGCTCATTTTATTTGTACACAGTTGTTTCAAGTATTTCAATTTGACACGAATAATTATTTTTATTATTATGATTAGTTTGCACAAAGTTTAATGGTTTCAAGTATTTCAATTTGACACGAATAATTCTTTTTATTATTATGATTAGTTTGCACAAAGTTTAATGGTTTCAAGTATTACTATGTAACAGTAACAATTTAGCATATGTTATTTTGTTTCTGCACATTTAAATGAATGTACATATAAGATTTGTAAGTAAATAGTTTGTAGGTAGTTTCATTTTTGAATTCTAAATTCATTTTAAAATGAGTTACAACTAATTTGTTTGCATACTAGTATTGTTATTGTTTCTATACAGATGGTTTCAATTGTTACTATCAAACACTTATAATTCTATTTAAAAGTGGTTACCTTATTTACCCAACTCCTCCGCTCGGGCAGGATATGACACAAGGTCAATTTTTAAGCAGAGTTTAACAGGTTTTAATTCAGAGTTTTCCTTCTCCTAGACTAGTTGCCTAACCAAGGCTGAAGAACCTAGTCTGTCCTACTATTTACCCATAGCTGGAGGGAGAATTATTGGATTCATACTTTTCCCAAGGGTATTAGTGCTATGTGAAATGCAATCAAAAAGTGGTTACAAGTATTGCTATTTAACACTACTTATTCTACTCAATACTATTCATTCATTTACTCATGGTTAAATGGTTTTGAGTATTGCTATGCATTAGTAATAATTCTGTTAAACATCAGTTATGGGTTTACTCACAGTTAAATGATCAAACAGTTCTATTTCTAACAATTCAATTTAGCATAAGTCATTTTTTTGCAGAGTTTAGATGTGAACAAGTTATATTTGACTCATAGATAGGACCCTATCAGTTGCTACCACTTTGAGTCAGAATGGACATTGGAGCAATGGCAATGAAGAGGTACCTCACATTCCCCAAGGCTAGAGGCTCGCTATCAGATGGTTTAATGTCATATCAAGACACTCGTTTGTGGAGTCTTACCATTCTGCAGAGATGCAGTCGGTATATTCTACAGCCCAAACCGACTGCGCTGAAACATTTGTTGCGCAAAAGGTGAATTGCAGTTGGTGACAGTACTGTAATCATATATTTCAAGGAATTTTATTCAGGTTGCAAAAACCTCGATAAGACAAAACCAGGATGGTCTAAGAGCGTGAATTCCAAGGCTGTGCTCCAAGACATGGAAGCAAATTCAACAAGGAATACTCGGAGAGTAACATACGAGCTTGACATTGTTAAGTGTGGTTTGTCAACTTTACGACCTCAGTAAAAACATAAGGAGCTGCCGAATTGAGCTTCTCGTTATCAAAATATTGCAAAACTTTTCACTCACTCAAAACAACTTAAAATTATGTTGAATATATTTCATTGATTTTTAAGGTTGTTGATATTTCATAAAATCAAGAAATATAGACGGTTTTTCAAACTTTCCATATTTTCCCTTCTACATTTAGGAGGGATATTGGGCGAAAATTTGTGATACCTCTTGACTGCATTTCCTTTGGTATCCAAATACCATCGGCCAGACACCATTTCTGTGGTACAATAACCTTCTTCCAAGCCTGCTGAAGGAGGACAGTGAGTTTCCTGAGGACACGTGGGCAGTTTTTATATAACTTGTACGATATCCCATTCAAGCACGGGGCACTACTTGCGCGGGCCTTATGGGCGGTTTTGGTTTTGGTAAATCTCTTAGAAGAGGTATTGGGATACCGTTTAAATCATCTGAGTTTGTCATCCTCAAATGATTCTCGAGTTCCTCCTTCAATACATCAAGCTTGCCACTCTTTGATTGTACGAAAAGTTTCTTTGCGAAAGCATAAGGATTTGAGTAGAATGCTCTCCGAGCTTGACGCTTTTTCTTTCGATGATTTCTCTGATTTTCCTTCCTGGAGATCTCCAAAATCCTTTTTTGAATATCATTTAGGATATTCTGAAGTTCCGGCCTCTCATGAACCGGGACTTCTTTTAATCGGCGCTTCAGCATTCTCTGTTCCGATCTTAACTTTCTTTTCTGTATCTATTGTCTATTCGGTCGTTTTCCTTCGGTTTTATCTTTTTTTATCCATTACTGCACCAAACCACTCAAGACAAACGTCATATATAACTCTGCAGAAAGATGACAATTGATGATCAATGGGACCCTTAAGATGGGTGGTGAGCAAAAAAGGAAGCTCCTAGTCTAAGTTTGTCCAAGTAGCTGTCTGATTACCCTTGGGCCACTGGTAGAAATGCGACTGACCCGATTTGAAGAGTGCTGGCCTCTTCCCAAGGAATCTCTTCCTGAACTCCCTTAAAACCTCAACATAGAAACCCTAACCCTAACCCTTTGGCCAATCAACTGTGGTGTATTGACTTCCTTACTCGCACACCTCTCATCATCCCTCAGAGTCTTTCTGCCTTCCTTGAATCCCCTATGCCACTCAAAAACTGATGCTCGATTCATGCAAGATGGTCGAAAAGCAATCTGAAGCATTCCATACGTTTCTGTGGCATTTTTCCAAGTTTAAAACAGAACTTTATTGCATATCGTTCTTCTAAAGTGTCCTCACTTCCATGTTGCATTTTTAAAATTCACCATCTGTGACAATCAGGCTTTAGTAGGGTGTATTCAAATTGCTGCTTTAGCTGTTCATTTGAAGCTGAAATCATAACAATTGGTCAGTTATCTCATAAGATGTATAGCAATAACTTAGTGATTTTTCAAGAGTCTACGACAATTTTAATATCTGTACCAAAAAAGTCTGGAAACTTATTGAAGGCATCACGTATATATATATAGTGATTGAAAAGTTGCTCCCAGTTTTTAAATTCTTATAAAAGGGAGAGAGAATAAAACAACGAAATGCTTTAAGTCAAGTTGTGTTTTCTCCGCAGACAACGATTATCCATCACCTATACAGTTGTCGTCGGTGACAACGACGCATAAACTACTGAAAAAGTTATCATAAACATCTAAAACTTCATATCAATTTATTTTAAAGATATTATGGCATTATTTTCTTCCATAGTGGATTGTTAGCTTTTTCTTATACTGAAAATATTTGAAAATAATTTTCAGAATTTTAACGATAGTAATCCTTGCACTTGATAAGAACTATTAATATCTATAGACACTTTCTGCATACCCAAATCTTTAAGTGCATTAATATTTCAGCAAATACCGTACATACACGTGCATTGAACAATTTTTAATACCTTATTTTTCACTTCTAAGACAAGTGGTCGTTTATTAACCGATATATATTTTTTATACCTCGAAGGTTACCTTGTTTCTCAGCTTAACATTGATCCAAAGTGTACCCTCATACCCTCATAGCCTATTCCAAAACAAAGGCTATTTGCAAAGATTTGCAAATGTTTACTTAACATTGTTTACTATTTACAACACCTTTGCATATACTATGTAAAAATATCATAAATAGTAAACAAAGTTACGTAAAAACTTTATTATCAAAACTAAAAGCCTTTGTTTAGGTATTGTCAAGGCCATGCGGAAAACGGAAGCCCTAACACCAACATTGTCCTCAAAACAACAAACCTATCTCATCACCTTACATGCGACCTTTTTGATACTAGTGTAATCAAACAACCTACAACTCCTACACATCGTATTAACACCGTATTAATATCGTATTAACACCGATAAATTTACATCCACTGAAATACGAAAAAGACTCACCAAGAACGCCAAGATCAGTTATAAAACGAACAACAAACAATGTTTCTTTATGCTCAAAGCCATCAGTATTAAAAATAAACAACCATACATAAAATAGCATTCAACATCGGCACTAACACATTAAACATCTTCAACAACTAAAATTCTAACCAAAACACTCCCATCAGTAATAAGCCATTCCAACAAAATAAATATCGCTACCAAACTAAAAAAAAGCAAAAAATGCCAAAAAAAAAAAAAAAAAAAAAGAAATGCTTAAAAAGAAAAAAAATCACCCTGAAGACGATAAAAAGTGAATGGAAGCAAAACTTTGAGCAACTTCTTATTAATTTGTACGTAGTTAAATGATTTCAAGTATTGTTATCCAACACTAATAATTCAATTCGATATTTATAATTTATTTTCCCATAATTTAAAAGGCTTCAAGTACTTCCATTTAAAGCTTATAATTCTATCTAATATTAATCATTTGTTAGCGCACAGTTAAATTGTTTCAAGTATTGTTATCAAATACATATAATTCTATTCAATATTAATAATTTATTTGTACACATTTAAATGGTTTCAGGTATTGTTGTTAAACATTTTAATTCTATTTATCAATTATTCACATCTAATGTGAAGAATTTGCTCAAAGATTTATGGCTTCAAATAACTAATTATAATTAGTTGGCGACATTAGTCGAAGGTGACCCGAAGGCCCCCTTTTCGATAGCTTCTACACCAAGGTGTAGGGAAGGGCGCTACTCCTTTCCCTGGATTGCTCCACTTCACCGTTGATCTTTACCTTATAATGCTGAGTGTTAAGCATGGTAGCGTCAAGCACCATTTTTTTGAGTCTTTGGTATGACTCGACCTGTGATTGAACCCAGGTCTCCCGGGCCACTGGCAAACACTCTAACCATTATGCCAATGTCCTGTTGTACTAATTATAATAATCCTAAGTAAATCATTGAATAGTTCTATTTGATCCTATGGAACCCTAACAGGTACTACAACATCGTTCAGATAGAAACTGAGAGTAATGACAATGAAAATGTACTCGACATTCTTCAAGTCCTATGACTGGAGCCTCACCATCAGATCGCTGGGTATCATACTCAGGACACACAAAGTCGTCCAATACATCAGACATTCCAACATCATATGTGTACTTTTAATATTTGGGATATCACAATATTTATTATCATTAGAGTGAATAAAATTTTTAATATCTTTAATTCATTAATTCAGTACGTTATATTATGGTTAAAAATCGCTATCTGATATATTATGGGAAACAGAATATTTTCAAAGTTGAAGTTCAATATATAAATGTAAAAATTACGAATGTTGACTATATATATATATATATATATATATATTCGCGAAAACATATTTAAAACAATTCATAACGCCATCAGATAAAAATCGACTGCAGAAAGGAAAGAATAAAAAATTTAAACACACCCAAACTGCAAAAACAATGATTATATCTTTATTATGAATTTCATGCTGTATCTCCATCTACAACGAGGCAAAACATACTTAGCACGTCTCTACGACGCTGCCATTTGCTACGGTGAGACAAGGTACCTTGCGTCTCTAAGGTGCGGAGAGCGGCCATATTAGCGAAGATAGTACACAATCGTGGTTCGTAATACATATTCACGACAAAACTGAGAGTTACAGACTGTCTGCTTAGTAACTTTTGGCGTGGGTTTTTAACTTCTCTTTGGCGACTAAATTCTTGAAAACATTTTTTTTTCAAATTCAAAGAATTATAAATGAAAAAGAAAAAGAAAACAATTGTTGCAAATTTTCCTTGCCTTATCGTCTGGTTTGTATGGCTTTACCTTCTCATCATACTTTTTTAATATTGTCTGATTTCACTGATTTTGTTAAAACAATGTTTATATACTATTTCTCTACACGAAGACACACACACACACACACACACACACACACACATATATATATATATATATATATACTCGTAGCCTGGCCCTATTATTAACTGAATTTTGATATAAAATATAAAATTTTCCTTGTATAGTACGCAATCATATATCATCATCATCATCATCATCATCGTCAAGCAGTGCCAACAGCACTGATTCCCTTGATGATCTCTCCCCATCCTTTCTCTAAAGGCTATTGCTCTTGTTAAATCCTCCGGACGGTATCCAGTGTCGGCACAGAGCTGATGGATGTAAGGTTTTGCTGGTTGGCCAACGCTGATATATTTAGGAATCTATAGCAGAACATTGCTTATGATTCCGACCTTACTTCCCAAGCAGTGCCCAGTATATCTTGTTCGTCTAACGAGGGTGATTAATGAGATGGGAGATAAGTGGCCGAACAACTGCTGTTTTCTATATTTGTTCGAAACAGCATGTCGCATTCTTGTGTTGTTCCTATCTAGCTTTTCTTTCAGGAGTCCAAGTGGTGCAACAATACAACAGTACTGACACAGCTTGGAAGAATTACTGTTTTACATTTTCAGAGAGATCGGATGTCCATATGGGCGTTAACCAGTTAGTCGTAGTCCATCATACTTTGATAAACACTTTGTTGATGATGATAATGACGTTGAGTTTAATTTTAAAGACATTTCGCCAAAATCTTTGGAGACATTTTATTCATCTATCTTCGTATGTTTTTCTGTTTTAGTCATAACATTGCCGAAGAAAACCTTTTTCAATTATTTTTATGATGGTGAATTTTGCTTCTTTATTGAAGTCTTAATTTGATTTGATTTTGTTTCTTTGTTTAATGGCATAAGAAACTTCGAGGGTTATTTAAAACCAAAATCATCCTTGCCAAAGGACAGTTTTGGTACTATCTAACCTATAGCTGGGGAGAGGGAATTTCGAACTTTCTCAAGGGTATTAGTTCAAAAGTGAACGTAATAGCTCGACTGTAGTTCGAACTCACGAATTCCAGGGTGCATCATCATAATTGTTATTTTCTCTTCTCTCTTTCTCTCTTTCTTTCTTGCTATTTCTGTCTGTCTCTGTCTGTCTGTCTGTCTGTCTTTCTCTCTATATATATAAAGTATGAGTACTCAACAATTCTGTTAAAAATACTCTCAAACTGTATATTATTGAAACTCTAAAACCGTAGGGGGTGTCCTCATGATATAATGGTTAAAGCGATGGACTGCGGGATCGTAGTAAGCGAGTTCGTACTCCAGTCGCGCTATTACGTTCACTTTCGGGCAAATACCCTTGGGAAAGGTATGAACCCCGTTATCCTCCCAGCTATGGGTTAAATAGTACCACTACTGTTCTTCTAGGAGAATGGCTTCGGCATTAAATAACCTAAAAAGAGTTGATATGCCATTAAACAAAGAAATCAACATCTAAAACCGTAAATAAAATTACAAAAATATATAAAGGATGTACATATCTTTGGATTGATAAATATTCATATTTTTTGTTCATGCTGTTGAGTTTAATTGAAAATGATGTCTAAAAACAAAAACCCAATTTAATTTTACAGTCTTCCATTAGATATTATAAAAACCTGGTGTCTTTAGTTTGGTTGCATAGCTTTTATGGCATATTAACATTTGTTGGTTATTTTGTATATATATATATATATATATATATATATATTGAGAATATGATTTGTAAACGCATATTTCTCTCTGTGGACGTCAATATATACGCTCCCCCATGGGGGTTAAGCACTCTAGCGAAGGAATTTATGGCTGCCACTCGCATAATGCAAAGTTCTTCGAATGAATTGAGCTCTCTAATATCCGGTAAGGCAAAAATGTGTACAAACTAAAGCTACAACATAATGCCTTATAATTCCCGAGCTAACGTGGTTCGCTTGTTGACTTGAGAGCTATGATACTAAGTCTAACGTAAAGTTGGGGGGGTTTCGATCCCAGCTTGAAGCGTCCAACGTGTCTAGCCACACTGAAGAGTTGTTATACAACGAAACAGTTTGTCCGTGGATGACTATATATATATATATATATATATATATACTGAGAATATAGTTTGTAAACGTATATTTCTTTGATAACATTTTTTAAAAGAGCCAGATTATTGTTGTTTGCCAACAGTTAAGTGGTTTAAGTATTGCTGTTTAACACTAACGATTTAATTTTACACCCGTTATTTGTTTGTATAGATAAATGATTTGGAGGTGAATAGTTTGGAGGTAATCTTATTTTTAAATGGGTTATTTGCACTTAACTATTGCTATTGTTTGCACACACTTAAATGATTACAAGTTTTGCTATAATTCTATTTAGTATTAATTTTTTTGCTGTCAGTGAAGTTGTTTTTAAGTACTGATGATACTAATAATTTTACTTACAGACAGTTAAATGGTTTCTTGTATTGTTTTTAACACAATTCTTTTCAACATTATTCATTCATTTGCTCATGGTTCCAAGTATTGCTATTTAATAGCAATAATTACATTTTTAGCACACAGTTAGATGATTTCAAGTATTCCTAACCTAAACAATTCCTTTTCGTATTAATCATTTGTTTGCATACAATTAAATGTTTTTAAGTATTGCTATCTAACACCAATAGATTTATTTGCTCAGTTAAATGGTTTCAAGCATCACTATGTAACAAATATAATTCAATTTATCATCAATAATTTTTTGAACACGGGTAAGTGATTAAACAGTTCTATTTGATCCATAGATTGGACCCTAACAGGTTCTAGTACTCCGGGTCTGAGTAGTCATGGGAGTAATGTCAGTGAAGGGGTACTCTACATCCCTTTGAGCTCCACGGTGTTGCCTCACTATCAGTTTAGTGTCATATCCAGAACACTCGTTGTGGGGGTGGTCTTACCCCTCTGCATAGATACAGTCGGTATATTCTACAATCCCCAGTTGACTGAGCTGGATAATTTTTGTCTTGAAGAATTTTTTTATAAAGAAATATTAAGAGTGTATTTATTTATTGGCGATAATATACGTGGTACATTCAATAAGTTTCCAGACTTTTTTGTACAGGCATTTAAAAATTGTCGTAGACTCTTGAAAATTCACGATGTTATTGCTGTGCATATTATGAGATGACTAATTTTTATGATTTCAGCAGCAATTGGAATACACCCTACTAAAGCCTGATTGTCACAGATGGTGAATTTTAAAAATGCAATCTGACACTTTAGAAGAACGATATGTAATAAAATTCTGTTTTAAACTTGGAAAAATGCCACAAAAACGTATGGAATGCTTCAGACTGCTTTTGGAGGATTTTGCATGAATCGAGCATCAGTTTTTGAGTGGCATAAGAGATTCAAGGAAGGCAGGGAGTCTGCGTGGGATGATGAGAGGTGTGGCAGGAGTAAAGAAGTCAATACACCAGAGTTGATTGGCCAAAGGGTTAGGGTTAGGGTTACTATGTTGAGGAGGTTTTAAGGGAGTTCGAGAAGAGATTCCTTGGGAAGAGGCCAGCACTCTTCAAATCGGGTCAGTGGCATTTCCAGCAGGACAATGCACCAGTCCACAACTCCATCCTTGTCATAGACGATTTGACCAAGATGGGCATCAAGACAGTTCCTCACCCTCCTTATAGTCGGGGCCTTGCTCCCTGTGACTTTTGGTTATTCCCTAAGCTCAGAGTCTGTCGTTATGAGAAAATTGAAGAGATGAAAGAGGCTTTGACGAAGATCGTTGATACGCTCACACAAGAGGACTTTAATTGGGCGTTCCAGAAGTTGTTAGAACGGTACAAGAAGTGCATTGCAGCCGGAGGAGATTACTTCGAAGGGGAATAGAGTTTCCTATGTCTCCTATTAATAAAAGCGCCCATACAAAAAAAGTCTGGAAACGTATTTAATGATCCTCGCATATATATATATATATATATATATATATATATATATATATATATATATATATATTAGATTTTATATACCGTATTTGACGGCTTCTAAGACGCATCACAATTTGGAAATTACAAATGTACAAATGTCAGTTGAAAGGCTTTTAGCTGACTATCAAGTCATTTTTAAAGTTTCATATATATTCAGATCCTTATCAGATCCCAATATTTTACATTTAAAAACCTTAATAGGTTTTGTTTAGGTTATATGCCTAGTTATATAGATAGAACAAACATTTGAAAAAGGCAAGAATGTCAGACACTGCTCATATCTTGCAATTTCATGTACGGTGGACATATACGATCGTCAGATAGATAAAATACCGTGTGTGGATATTTGCTTTTTGCACTCATTTTTAACAAACAGCGTCTTAGCTATGGGTTTGAGAGTACAACTGTTGTTATTCCACAAGGTTGGCTTTGACGTTAAATAACCCATAAAGACTGATATGCCATTAAATAAAAATACCTAGAGAGCATACATAATAAAGGAGTAGGAGTAGAGAAAGACAGGGAAAAAGAAACAATGTGTCCTCTACATCATCTCCTCCTTGCTCTTTTCGTTATTGATCTTTGTTTTTAACTTCCATGGAATTATCTGCAGTAAATTTTACAAAATCATTCCAAGCTGTAGCCGGGTCAGTTCTATTGTATAGTTGCACCACTTGGAGTCGAACGAATCCCCTGAAGAAAAATACAGATGGGAACTACAAAAGAATGATACACGCTGTTCAGAGCATATCCTGGCAGCAGCATCCCACAAAACTGCAGCTTTATGCAGCTTACCTCCCATCTCACAAATAATCTAAGATCGACGAACAAGAATTGCTAGGCACTGTTGCGGAAGCAGCAACGAACTCATAAGCGACGATCTCCAGTGGACTCCTTCACATGGACACACCAGTGTTAGCCGACCACTAAAAAGTTACATAAATCAGCTCTGTGCGGACACTAGATGCAGATTTGAGGACTTGACAAGAGCGATAGCCGATAGGGATGAATGGCAAGAGAGAGAGAGAGAGAGAGAGAGAGAGAGAGAGAGAGAGAGAGAGAGAGAGAGAGTTAAAAGAATCTATTCTATCGGCATGATTTGATGATGATGATGAGTCTTGTTGTAAGTGACACAATATGAGTTTGTCCCAGTGTCGACACTGTGTTCCAATTCAATAATATACTAGCATCCAGACACCCTGAAATGCATTATTTTATTTTGCTTAATCATCTGCGACTTTTCTCTATAGAAACTATTGCAGCATAAATAAAAAGGTACATACAAAATTGATTTACAAAGCCGTTATCAAAAAATACATAATGGCTGGTGAAACTTGGAGAGAATATCACCAACTCGGAAGCGAGCAATATAGAGGCTAAACTGAATATAGTATCAATAAAATAGAAGAAAAAAACCTACATTTGTTACAATTGAATATTAAACGGGAAGTTTAACTGAAGCCCACAACGCCGACTTATCAATCCAACAAAAAACCAAATCGGTCGAATCAGTAAATCTTATAAAAAAAGGTTGCTGTGGATTGAGGCAGACTGGGGGATAATTAAGTAAAAAAATAATCAAACGAACATTTACTTGTTCCAGGACATCAACAGTATGTCTGCTTGCATTTTGACTTCATGGAGATTTATCAACCTATCGCAGAGGAACTGCATTGAATTTGACTGGGCAATTCATTGACAACGAAGAATGCAAAATGAAAGAAATTAAGCACTGCCAAATGTTTATATTGTATCAGAATAGTGATATATACGAGGATCGACTGAAAAGTTCGTCGGCTGATCAAGATACTCTTTTGAAATACGACCAAATCTGTTTTATTTTTCAACATAGCTCTCCTCGCAGTCCAGGTATTTTTTTTCCATCTGTGTGGCTATGCATGGACCCCATTCATAAAAAGGCATCAACAGCAGATGTGAAGTCACACAAACTTTTCAACAGACGAACTTTTCAGCCTACCCTCGGAGTCATTGAATAATAGATAAATAAATGAAATAGAAAATGTTCGATGTTACAATGAGCAGATTTTCTGGAACTGAAATCTGCGTTGCCCAGTCGGCTAGGGCTGTAGAATTCAGTGACTGCATTTCTGCAGGGGGTAAGATTCCCCCAACGTGTGTCCCAGATATGACACTGAACAATCTAATGATGAGGTTCCAGTAATTCTGGAGCTTTGGGAGTATACCTTCATTACCATTGCTCTCGGGTACACTCTGGCCTGAAGTGGTAGCATCTGACAGAGTCCTATCTATGGGTCAAATAGAACTAAACTGTGTGCTTATGCTAAACTAAATTACTTTTAAATGTAACTGCTTTTGTATGCTAAAATGAATGGTTTGAAATAGAACTGTTTTGAATTCTAACTGTGTGTAAACAAAAAATATGTTAATCTGAATTTCTTGAAACTTATGAAAATAATGTAATTCGGCGTTAAATAACCCGAAAAGGGTTGATATGCCGTAAAACAAAAACCAACCAACCAACCAACTGAAATTTGGGAAATCGCCGGCATATATATATATATATATATATATATATAATTGCTTCTTAAAAGGTCTTTTGTCTGCACAAACTGAGTTGCGATAACATTTGGAGACTTTTTTTTAAAAAATTACTAAAAACAATTGATCTCCGATAACCCAAATCTTTTAAACACTACTCACATGGAATGTTTTTTTTTTTAATTAACTTTAGAATTTTATCAGTTTGATTTTTTTAATTTTAACATTTTCCTTGAAGATGAGTGTTTAACAATATATCCAGTACTTAAAAATTTTGTACTGTTTTTTTTTAGTTGCAAGCTGAAAAATATCATGATAGACGAGGAAAAGAAAAAGAAAAAGATGATACCTGTAAAATAAGGATACCGTTAAAAGAAATCAGCATCTGATGTTATCTCCTTTGTCAGACATTCAAACATATTGTAATTGGATCATCATAAAGGTGACCGTGAAAACCTACTTGCCTAATTATTACTGTTTCAAACTGAATAGGAAATCGCTGTATTCTTTATTAGTCCATCTGCACAATTTAGTCTCTGCCATTTTTGGTCTGTTTTTAGCCAAACTTTCAGGAATTGTTAGTGTCAAGCCAGGAAAGTTTTGTAACTTTTCCAAGAGATCCGACTTAATCTTTTCTTTTCAGTAGGGGTCTGTGTCTCATTATCTCTATCTTTTTATCTCCCTTGCTGAAAGATGTGTCACAACGTTTACCTATTCCCTTGGTAATTGTTACGAGAGGCAAATGGCCTTCTTTCCCACTTCCATATACACAGACCCTTTCTGTACTGTCTAGGTGTCGAGCTACAATGAAGGAATTGATTTTATCTTAATGATCACGTTACCAGAAAAAAATTCTTAGGAGCACATCTCTTTTTAAAAAAATTAGTTTTATACTATCTGTGCTAGTCTGGAAAATGATAAACCAAATATTCATTCGATATATTTATTAATTTCCTTGGGTTTTCTCCGTATAAACTAGAAGCTCTCTTTGGTACACCACGGTTGATGTAAACAAGGCAGTAATCTATTGTAAATAAACAAAAAAAGCTAATAAGATCAACCTTGTCGGTTGGGGCTTGATAATACACTTCTGCAGTGGGGCAAGACTTTTGCAACGACTGTCCTGGATATGACATTAAACTATCTGATGGTGAGTTTCCAGGCTTTGGCTTTGAGGAATGTAGTGTATTATTATTTCCTGGCACACTCTGACCCGGAGTGGTAATAGCAAGTAGGGTCCCATCTATGGGTCAAATAGAAATATTCAATCATTTTTGAAACTTGAAACCATTTAACTGTTATTGAATTATAGGTATTACATAACAATACTTAGACCCATTTAACTGTGTTCAAACGAATGATTAATGTCGAATGGGATTATTACTGCTAAATAGCAATCCTTGAAACTATTTATCTGTGTGATGTTTGGTGTAATGTCATATTAAACTCCGGAGGTTATTTAATACCAAAGTCATCCTTCTCGAAGAACGTTAGTGGTATTATTTAACTCATAGCTGGGAGGATAAGGGTTCATAATTTTCCCAAGAGTATTTGTCCGAAAATGATCGTACTCGCGTGACTTGAGTTAGGACTCGCCTTCTATGATTTCGCAATCGAGCGTGTTAACTATTGCACCACGAGTACAAAGGAAACTATTTGCGTTAAATAACAATACTTGAACCCATTTAACTGTGTGAAAAAATGACTTATGATTCGTTTAAAAGTAGTTACAAGCAAACTATTTGTTAACAAATTATATATATTTGATATATATGTATAAATAGGGTTTTGGTATTTAATAACCTTCGAGGGTTCGTATGCCATAAAAACAACCAACCATTGAACCAACCGGAAAGATTTTCTTTGAATAAGAAAATGATTGTCCTTAATTTCAATGAAAGGTATCTTTTATTTTTAATAATGGTCATTTTCTTAACAGGTTTGATTGGTTACTTGTATTTCACGGTATATCAACCCTTGTAGGTGATTTAATCCTAAATCTTGTTTATACATATGTATTAAATATATATGATTTGTAAACGAATAGTATGTTGGTACCAATCTTTAAACGAGCCAGATCTCATTTGTTTGTCCACTGTTGATGGTTTCAGACATTTCTATTTTATTAAGCATTATTTATTCGTTTGCACACAGTTAAATGCTTCAGCTATTGTTATGTAATACTAATAATTCAATTTAAGAGTCATTTGTTCGCACTTTATTGAATAGTTTCAAGTATATAAAATGATTACATATTTCTACTTGACCCATTGATGGAACACTAACGGGTATTACCACACAGGGTCAGAGTGGACCAGGGAGTAATAGAAATGAAGGAGTCCTCCACGTTCCGTAAAGTTCCAGGACTGGATCTTAACCATGAGATGCTTTAGAGTCAAGTCCAGGACACTCTTTGGTAGTGGTGGTGGGGTCTTACTCCTCTGCAGAGATGCAGTCAGCGTATTCTATAGCCTCAACTTACTGGTATGTAAGCTGAATAAGTATTACTTAGTTAAAATAATGTATCGAAAAGAATCGGACCATTAGCTTATACAACAAAGAATGTATATATATTCATGAGGTATATAAATATTTTCATGGATTTTATTAAAATTCCAAGACAGAAACAAGTTGAAATGAGCCAAAGAGATGAAAACCAGATGTTGCTTAATTTGAAGAGTTAAGTGAATGGTGCAACATTTCTCAACTTCAGAATTAAGGCTCATTTCGCTGAACGTGGTTTTCCATTATCTAATATTTCTTGTTCTCGTTGGGAATTTTTTGCGCAAAGATTCAGTTAAGGTTTGCCTACTTTCCCCAGCCTCAAATTGGTAACTAAGAGTGGATCTTTGAAGACAGTTAAAATCCCCCGATCACATCACATAAAATAGAAAAACTTCGTTCAGATAAAGTCATCTAATCAGATGCAAACACGCAGATGATCATATGAGAATTAACAGTGCATTGGGAAAAGCATCGGGAGAAGTGACTGTTGGAAGGTGTATGCTCTGTAGAACCTTGACAAGGATTTTAGTTGACAGGTTCGGCTTCTTTGTCTAATGGTATATCAACCTTCGTGGGTTATTTAATGCCAAAGCATTCTTATAGAAGAACAGTAATCGTACGATTCCACTCATATCTGAGGGTGGGGAGATGTGTGTGTGAGAGAGAGAGAGAGAGAGAGAGAGAAGAGAGAGAGGGGTGGAAGCCCTTGTTTGTAACAATACCAAAAGTAACAATAACATAATATATAATATCTTATTTACTTATATTTTGAGGGTAAACAGTAGCGACCATTAATTAGGACAGGTATTTTCTTTTATATTTAATTCTTAATTACTTTCTTTTATTGCAAAACACTCTCTCTGTTAATCTGCGGCAACGAGAAAAACAACAAAATGAATATTATAAGCAGTCTGTATGGTTTGAGCCCAGCTGTCGAGAAAAACGTGGTTAAACGCTCTAACCATTTGAACAACGAAGAGCGAGCGTTTGTTTGATACTAATGTACAAATTGATATATACATGGTACATTCAATAAGTTTCCAGACATTTTTGTACAGGTATTTAAAATTGTCGTAGACTTTTAAAAATTCAGTATGTTATTGCTATACATCTTATGTGATGACAGATCAATTTTTATGATTTCAGGTTCAAATGAACTGCTACACTAAAGCCTGATTGTCACTGCTGGTGAATTTCAAGAGTGCAATCTGGACGTGAGGACACTTTAGAAGAACGATATGCAATAAAGTTCTGTTTTAAACTTGGAAAAAAATGCCGCAGAAACGTATGGAATGCTTCAGACTGCTTATGGAGAATCTTGCATGAATTGAGCATGAGTTTTTGAGTGGCATAAGAGATTCAAGGAAGGCAGGGAGTCTGCGAGAGATGATGAGAGGTGTGCGAGGTGTAAGAAAGTCAATATACCACAGTTGATTGGCCAAAAGGTTAGGGGTAGGGTTAGGGTTACTATGTTGAGGTTTTAAGGGAGTTCAGTAAGTGATTCCGTCGGAAGAGGCAAGCACTCTTCAAATCGGGTCAGTGGCATTTCCACCAGGACAATGCACCAGTCTACAACTCCATCCTTGTCACATGTTATTTGACCAAGATGGGCACCAAGACAGTTCCTCACCCTCCTTATAGTCGAGGCCTTGCTCCCTGTGACATTTGGTTATTCCATAAACTCAGAGACTGTCGTTATGAGAAATTAAGGAGATGAAAGAGGTTGTGACGAAGGTCATTGACAGGTTCACACAAGAGGACTTCCATGGGGCCTTACAGAAGTTGTTGGAACGGTACAAGAAGTACATTGCAGCCGGAGGAGAATTCTTCGAAGTGTTTCATGTGTGTCCTATCAATAAAATTGCCCATACGAAAAAAGTCTAGAAACGTATTTAATGATTTTTGTAAACAAAGTTTGTTTAGCCCTTAACGATATTAACCAGTGAGAATCCAGGAACACTTCGACCACAGGAATGGAACAGACATCTAAAATATAGAGAGAGAGCAACAATTTCTCGGGCTTCAAAGTAATTACAACGTATAGGCGACAAATTCTTCCGTTGTCAGATGTCAAAATCAAATCTTTTAAACTTATCCTCTAGTCTTGTTTCGAATTCTTTCGGCGCCATAATTATTTTATTTATTATTTATTTTTTTGTTTTTTGATGAAGTATGGACATTTTTTTATGAAGTATGAGTAGAGTATCTGCTAATGGTCCGGGAAACCAGGGTTCAATCCAAGTTTGAGTCATACAAAAGACTAAAAAAATTGTACTTGATACCGCCTTGCTTAACACTCAGTATTATACGGTAAGGATCAAGGGTAAAGTGGAACAATCCAGGGAACGGAGTAGCACCCTCCCCTACACCTTGGTATTGTAGCGATTGAAAAGGGAGCTTCGGGTCACCCTCGACTAACGTCGCCAACTTTACTTACTTTTATCGTTAATCAATTTGGGTAAGTATGATCTTTCATCTTTATTTTCATGTGTTTTTTTTAATGCCACTCACTTTGGAGAGAGAGAGAGAGAGAGAGAGAGAGAGAGAGAGAGAGAGAGAGAGAGAGAGAGAGAGATGGCAATATGAATATGTTAAAAAATGAGATACAGAGAGATAGAAAAGACTGAACGGAAGTAGATAGAGATCTATGTTTAAATAAGATGGAAAACGCTTTAGAAACCTATTATTCTTTCTTTCTTTCTTTCTTTCTTTCTTTCTTTCTATTTCATACTTGTTTTGTTTTACATTTCTATTTTTTTATTCAATTCTTTATTTCATTTACATTTTCTCCACTTTCATTTTTTTTTTCTTTGTTCTTCCTTTTTTTTATTTAACTTTTTCTTTGCATATTTCTGTATTTTCTACTATTTTTGTTCAGTACTTCTTTCTTTTGCATTTTCTCAATTTTATTTTCGATTCTTTTCCCTCGTCTTTTTTCTTTCTTTCTTTCTTTCTTTCTTTCTTTCTTTGTGTTTTTTTTTTGTTTGTTTCTTTCTTTCTTTGTGTTTGTTTCTTTCTTTTGCATTTTTACAATACTTTTGCGGTTCTTTCTTTCTTTCTTTCTTTGTGTTTGTTTTTTTTGTTTGTTTTTTTGTGTTTGTTTGTTTGTTTGTTTGTTTTTTTCTTTGTGTTTGCTCGTTTCTTTCTTTGTGTTTGTTTCTTTTGCATTTTCACTATACTTTTGCGGTTCTTTCTTTCTTTCTTTCTTTCTTTCTTTCTTTCTTTCTTTCTTTCTTTGTGTTTGTTCTTTGTTTGTTTTTTGTGTTTGTTTGTTTCTTTCTTTTTTTCTTTCTTTGTGTTTGTTTCTTTCTTTTGCATTTTTACAATACTTTTGCGGTTCTTTCTTTCTTTCTTTCTTTCTTTCTTTCTTTCTTTCTTTCTTTCAGGGCAAGATATGGCTCCAGACCTTCCTACCCCAAGCAAAGAATCTTCGATATTTTTTAAAGATACGACAATTTTATCAGTCTTGCAAATCTTCCTGACTGAAGGCGACGAGAATTAAACTTGCATGTAAGTCAGAGGGGAATAATGAAAGGTAGGCGTGCCTTTACGCTATGACAAAGAGAACAGTTGTTTGACGAAGGCATAGAATGGCGGCTGTCCTTGGTGGAGAAGGAGTAATAGAAAAAAGTGAACACTGTTTCTAGCCCAAACAGGCAGCTGGATAAACTCATTGGAACATGTGGGACTGTTTGGTGAACAGGATAGTTGGGTACTTTCTATTGGCACTATTGATAACTGTTAGAACCAAGGAAATAGCGGGGAATTTTGAATGCTGACTTCGTATTCGTAGGGCCGTGTGCAAAATATTAAAAAAATATAAGGAAATAACAAAAGATTTAAATATGAAAGTAAAGTGAACGTGATTCCCTAACTTTTAGCCATAAAATAACTTTAGACAGGTTGACAGGAGGTTAAAATCAATCAATAAATCAATATAAGCATTTATCAAAGAAACGGAAACTCAACCCTGTCGGCTGAGGCTGTAGAATTCACTGACTGCACTTCTGCAGCTGTCATATGTTACCATCCTCCCCGGACAAGTGACCTGGATATGACATTAAGTAATCTGATTATGAGGCTTCAGTAATGTTGGAGCTTTGGGGAATGCGGAGTATCCCTTCATTACCGTCGTTCCAATGTCCACTCTGGCCCGGAGTATTAGCATCTGAAAGGGTCATATTTATAAGTCAAATAGAACTGTTTGACATTTAAACTGAAAGCAAACAAATGACTCATGCTAATATAAAAATTAAAGAGGTGTTAACTGGCAGATTATATATCATTTCTTATAATGCATTAGGTTATCCAAAAGAGCGTAGCCTAACACAGAATATTCTGTAGAAAGAAGAACAGAAAAGTGAATTAATACTATAACACATTTAATTCTACTACAAACAAGGAGGGAACTTAGTTCCCGTTCCAAGCTATGAAAGAGTCACAATGCGTTCGGGGAACGTGAAGACAAGTCGATACAACAAAGAGTTTGAAACCACTTACAATTCACGTCTGAAAAAAAAAGAGGAGGCACCATGTACGTCGCTGTTGAGGAGCGCGTAACTACGTCTGTTGCTTCTGAAGTTCAGTTCGTAAAGGAGAGGGATTCCAGGGTTCGCCTTGTCACATGACTAAAAGGGACTCGTGACGTGAGATAGTTCTTCAAATACTGTGACATGAGAGACCACTCCATTTAGGTTCCCAACACTATATTGAATTGTTTGAAATAAAACTCTTTGATAATTCAACTATGAGTAAAGAAATGACTAATGTTTAATTGAATTGTTAGTGATACATAGGAATAATTGGAAAAATTTAACTTTGTTGCATTATGTTTAAAAATCATATTATCTAATATATACGAATAAACCGGATTTGACATTAAATAACCTACAATGGTTGATATACCATAAAACCAAACCAAAACAAAATAAAACTAGGAAAAATAGAAAGACTTTAAAAATGGATTTTGTCGCCTCTTCCTTCTACATCTTTCGGGGGTGTCCTCGTGGAGTAATGGTTAAAGCGATGGACTACGGATCGTAGTAAGCGAGTTCGTACTTCAGTCGCGCTATTACGTTCACTTTCGGACAAATACCCTTGGGAAAGGTATGAACCCCCTTATCCTCCCAGCTATGGGTTAAATAGTACGTCTACTGTTCTTCTTGGAGAATAGATTTGGCATTAAATAACCAACAAAGGTTTATTTGTCATTAAACAAAGAAACCAAACCAAACTTCTTCATCTTTCGTAAATCCGGATATCTATTAAAGCGTATAATTAATGCTCTTGAGGAAGGCATGAATCCATCATTTCATCACCTAGCTATTGGTAGGTAAATAGTTTTTAACATTGGATTGGAATTTAATTTTGTCAACAGGTCCGTAGTTAAGGCGTGGATTGCATTGGCAAACGCTCTACCCACTAGGCTAATAATACATTTCAATTAGCTGGAGCTGTAGAATACACCAACTGCATCTCTGCAGAGGTATAAGACCCCACCAACGAGTGTCCTGTATTTGACATTAAACAATCTGATAGTGAGGCTCCAGTCCTGGAGCTCTGGAGAATGTGAAGTACCCCTTATATATATATCTATATATATATATATATATATATATATATATATATAGAGGGGTAATGGGAGGTTGTTGACCTGAAGCCCCTGGAGTAAAAAGAATGAGACCCCTTTTGCCTACCGGCGTGAATAGGAAGGCAGGGCCAGGATAGTTTGAAACGGCACATTCGAGCAGAGACGTGCATGCGTGAAGGGTTGGAAATGAAATGTAACATGATCAGTTGAAAAGAAACATGCGGCGTTGGCCGTTGCGAAGAAAAGGCGCGACCACGTGCGGAAAAATGGACTACAAAGAAAAAACCTGCTAGAACATGATTTTCTATAATGTCTATATATCGAGTATTCGTGTTAAACACCATTCCTCCTATAAGTTCAGTTCGTATATCTCTTGAACTGTATTATATGTGTTTATATTATTTTGTTTGTTGAATGCTAACTGTTCGTTTGTTTGTTTGTTTGTTTAGGTTTAGGGCATATCAAGGTTATTTTTATGCGGAATCCATTCTTATACAAATAAACGGTCCTATTTCAAATAATTCAGTTCAGCATAAGTACACAGTTTAATTGTCAAAATGATTTCTATTTCAAGCTATTCAGTTTAGTCAAACAGTTCTATTTCAAACAATTCAGTTTAGTGTAATACATTTTCAAAGTCAAAAACAGTTCCATTTTAAACTATTCAGTTGAGCATATAAAAATGTTTAGCATAAGTACGTAGTCTAAATGTCAAAACAGTTCTATTTCAAGCAATTCAGTTTAGCATAAGTAGACAGTTTAGTTCTATTTGACCTATAGATAGGACCCTATCAGGTGCTATCATACCGAGCCAGCGTGGACCTGGGAGCGATGGCAATGAAGGGGTGCATTGCATTCTCCAAAGCTCCAGTATTACTGGAACCTCATCATTGTTTAGTGTCATAACCAAGACTCTCAGGGGTTAGTGGGGATTACTCCTTTGCAGAGATGCAGTCGGTGTATTCTAAAGCCCCAGACGACTGGGCAATTGGAATAAATGTATTTTATATGCTGTTGAAAATTGCAGATGTGTTTAAATTGTATTTTCTGTGACGTAATTCCTCAACTTGTTATCGATACATTATTATTATTATTATTATTATTATTATTATTATTATTATTACCCGTGAAATATCTATCTATGGGCCAACTCGGGAAATAGGACGAATTATAAATTTCTATTCGTTAACGTACTTTTTGACGGCGTGTCCGGGACGAGGAATACCAAAATATCGAGACGACCATATATATATATATATATATAAAGTGGATTTGTCATTAAATAACCTACAGTGGTTGATATGCCATCACACCAAACCAAACCAAACCAAACAAATTATATATATTTGATGTAAATGTAGGAACAGGATTTGGCATTAAATAATGTACAATGGTTGCTATGTCATAAAACCCAGTCTCACCAAACCAAACTAAAATGTTTATCAAACTACCGTAAAAACTGAAAATAGACCCAACAATGTATGAGACATGGGCCATGAAAAAGCGGCTGTGGATTAAATTATAACACTGCTGTTTTTCTCTAAAGGATGGCTCTGGTATAAAATAAGCCACGAAGTCTGATATGCCTTTAAGCAAAGAAACCAACCAAACCTATCGAGGCCTTCATCAAAATAAAGAAAATCATCTGAGTAATTTATTTCCTAAGTTTAGGCTTAAGTAATAGCCGTCATCAAATCGACTGAGGAACTTTATCTCTATAAATGTATAATGGTTTGTGTGTGTATTTGTATGTGTATATATTTCGTGAAAACATGATGATGAAAAATATATTGTGAGCATTTACTTATACAAATTTCAAAGAGTTTTTCCATTATTTCTGATGAATGGTATCATTGCTTATGAGTAATGCGAAAATAAACAGACTTCTGTCTAAAAATATAATTTAATGTTTACATAATATAAAAGTTACTCAGTATTTAACTGAGTAACTTTTATGAGCTATAACATCGTAGACTATCTGATAGTATGCAGGGTCCTTAATTATATTTCTTAGAGTGTGTGTATGTGTGCGTGTGTTTGTGTTGACTACGCACAATCACATTTTCACATAGAAAAACTACTAATATTAAAAAGAACGAATTGAAACGCAGACTGGCTCATTCAAGATTTGAACTCGGGTCACGGATTTTATTTCCTATGAAGATAACCATTACGCTATGCACGGCATCATCAGCCTTAAGAGTATTTTTAAAAATGATAAAAAAAAATCTTTCTATGGTTTTTTACCAAACATGTTGAAGGGAATGATTGCTGCCTATATATATATATTGAGAGATAGATAGATAGATAGATAGAGAGAGAGAGAGAGAGAGAGAGAGAGAGAGAGAGGAGGGTTAGTGCTCGTAGTGTAGCAATTATCGTTCTAGAAAATGAACACAGTGACCCGAGTTTCAAATTTTAGATAAAGCTGTTGACATTTCGCGCAGCGCTGATATCTTTGGGAAAGACATGCATTTATGGGTAAATAGTAGGGTAGACTAAATTCTTTTACCATGGTATGACAACCGATCCAGGAGAAGGACAACTCTGAATTTAAACCTGTTAAACTCCACTTAAAAATGACCTTGTGTAGCGTTCTGTTCGGAAGGGTCATATATATATATATATATATATATATATATATATATATATATATATATATATCATCTTTTTAAAACTAAATTCCACTGAAGACATAATGTGACGTTTTTGGTTCTTTTACAAAATTGTGTCAACAAAAGAGGTTGAGGCTTGTTACCGGTGATGATAGAAATCCATAAATACGTTGTTGCAAAAAGCAGTTACGTTTATTGTGGATGTTTTCTTTAGGATCTAACTACAAACAGAAGGATGTGAGGTCATTTTTTGCTTTGTCGGAGAAAATATTGATTCCTCATGAATAGTAGCCGGACGTCGATCTGTATGTGCGGGCCAGTCTCATTTAAAACCTAAATATATTTAGTTGATTTCCATTGGTGTCCAAAACTCAACTACTCACTGTTTTTAATCTACCGTTCTTTAATTCGCTCATGACTGTCTGCAGTCGACCAGTGTCTCCTGCCTAGAAATTTAAATGTTGACCCACCACATGTCAGTCAATCAAAACAAGAGTTCGCTACGTATTTTCGTGGGGGAAAGACCTTACAATTGAAACAATAGAATCAAGTGATTCTGATTAGGTTTTAAGATATCGAAGGTTACACAATGATTTATTCACAAATTTATTCGTTTTAGGCTCTGATTTTTTTATCATCAGTAACTATCTTGTGAAAAAATGGATTTCCCATGTCAAGTAAGGAGATGAGTGGCTTACGGTTAAATTATATTGAAAGTACCGGTTCTTGCTGGGTCACCAAAGTTAAGCAATGATCCTATTTACCCAACCCCTCCGCTCGGGCAGGATATGACACAAGGTCAATTTTTAAGCGGGGTTTAACAGGTTTGAATTCAGAGTTTTCCTTCTTCTAGACTAGTTGCCTCACCTAGGCTGAAGAACCCAGTCTGTCCTACTATTTACTCATATCTGGAGGGAGAATAATTGGATTCATACCTTTCCCAAGGGTATTAGTGCAATGTGAAATGCAATCAGTCTCGTCCAGGATTTGAACTCGTGTCGCCGTGTTCATTTCCTACGACGATAACCATTACTCCACGGGCACCTCAAAGTTAAGCAATGATAAGATTAGATGAGTGACCACTTTGAAACACTAGGTACTGGAAGCAGCCTAAGGCCTGTATGTTAGACTAAAGAAAGTTTAGTAAATAGAAACAAATGTGAAAGTCACTGAAGTTAAGCAGTGATAAGCCTGCTCATTACTTAGATGTGTGGCCACTTTGAAACACGAAGTACTGGAAGCAGCCTAAGGCCTGTATGTCAGTCTAAAGAAAGCTTAGTAAATAAAAACAAATGCAAGAGTTTAATAGCAATAATCCTGCTCATTACTTAGACAGGTGACCAACTAGTAAGAGCAAGTATGTTAGTAGCCTAATGCCTATGTGACAGATAAATCAAAACTTGCCAAATACTAATAAGAGAAAGAATTGTTTAAATGATGACCGAAGACCCTGTCTGTAAGTTCACATGAGATAGATTTTCTTGTGAATTTTTTCAAAGAGAAAATTTGTTGAATTTTAACGAACTATCTGTCAATCTCTCCTACCAAATGTTCGCCACATCCAGTTGTTTGGTAGGGGAAAGCTATTACATAATAGAAAGATTCTAATTATCGATTCAAATAGTGAACGACTGATTGTCTAACTTATAAGGAGACGAAAGGACGTTAAATACACTTTCAAGTTTTTCTTAGAATTGATATCTTGGTACTGGGAATTTCTGTGTGAACAATATGTATGTATGTATCATGTGTACAGCGTACATGTATTTGTGTTTCTATGTAGGTGTGGTGGAGTAGATGGACAAGTAAGTGTCTAATTTTGAATTCTCTGTGTATCCAAGGAACGATGAAAAGATAAAACATTCAACCTTATATTAAAGAAGCGTTAAAAAAAACAACTTTCAAAACTACGCATGCGCAATCTCCTCTTCACTGATATAATGTATTTCAAACAGTTAAATCTTCAAATAAATATATCTAAAAACAAGGAAGAAATGCTCAACACTCAATAAGCTAAAGTATATCAGTTTATTGTTTACTCATTCTATAATCATTCTACCATCTCTAAATGGCAAAATAAAACATAGAGAGAGAAAAAAAAAGAGACTTACTCTGATGTCGCGGCCCGAAGTGTTTTATGTTTGATACATTTTTGCAGTCCACCGACGCCATCTTGGTGGAGATCTGCCGACCACAGCACAAAGCAACATCTTTGTTCTGTAAACATAATCCCTATCGTGATTATCTATAATTTAAAAAAAATCCCTTTTTTTTTCTTCTATTTATTTCGTTTAAATTTTCTTTTTCACCATCGGCACAAGCAACATGAATAATATTCACTAAGTCTAACATAATTCTTTACAGGGCTAAATAGGGTGGGGAAATGCCCGCTAGAAAGATTGCATTCCATTAATATTTCAAGTGGAGAATATCTGCCCGCATTGAAAATCAACTATTGAAAATCCTGACTTTTTCTTCGGTTGGAACACTGACCATCATGTTTAGTCAAACCAACTCAGAGAATGGAATGAATGAATGAATGAATACCTATCTATCTATCTATCTATCTATCTATCTATCTATCTATCTATCTATCTATCTATCTCAGTCTGTTCCTTATCTATCTATTTTTATCTATCTGTTAGGCCGATCAGGCAAACAAAAAGTTGGAGGCACTTTTGTGTCCCTTGGAACGTGGAGATTGGTAAGAGACTGGGTCACTTCCCTTGGGACAAGAGTTGCACGCTGGGTAGGAAGTGAAAGGTCGGCTATGAGACTTGAGAACAAAAGGGCTTCAAGAACTCAGATAATATCAACATGCATACAGCGGCTACAGACAGTATCTGGCCTGTACCTCCGTGAATAAAGTATTGTTAACCATTCATCTTTCTTCCGTACGTAACCGTACTCCCCACCTGTGAATATAACACCATCTCAATCTGATCATTATCTATCTATCTATCTATCTTAGCTGAATGCTTCAGCTCTAGAAAAGAGCAAAAAATTGTGCGACTCTGATATTGATGGCAGATTAAGTCAGATCATTTCCGAAAAGTCACGTTGGATGGAGACTTCACGTTTAATTGCGGTGGGGATTATAATCCAAAAAGGAAAAATCACTTACGGTCAACAAAATATTAGCGTGCCTCAAATGGTGCAATGGTTTGTGAGCTCGGCTATAAAACCGTTGTTAACGAGTTTGATTCTCACTGGATGCTTCATTCTTCTGGTGTTGTGTTAGACAACCGTTAATAAGGTATTGGGCGGCTAAGACTAATCGATGCAAGAAGTGAACAGATTAATTGATTGCCCAATTGACTTTAACATGTTAACTCGGGTTATTTTATGCCTAGAGGTTAGGGAACCGCGTTCATTGTATGTTCATTGACATTAGATTTCTTTGTTTTTCAATTTTTCTCCGTATTGTCAGATTATTTATTTCCATATATATATATATATATATATGCGCACGTGAGTGTGTGTGTTTGAGTGTAAACTATGAGAAAAATTGCGTATATTATTATAATTTGAATGACATTAAAAATCTTATTTTATACTTCGCTGTTGAAGCTGGAACAGAAAAATCTGGGATTTTAAGAGAAGCTCTTGTTTAAAGACGAGTAATAGAAAGGGTAAAATTCATGGAACTTAACAAGCAACTTTCAATAGTGACATTGAATATAAGAACTTTTCGACTGAATTGGAACTATTATGTTTAAAGGACTGGAAGGAAAATATCCATATTGGGTACAATAATTTGTGGCTGTGGAGGAATAAGATTATTGAAAACGTTAAATATCTAAATATCTAAATAATAAATGAATCAAGTAGACATAACTTCAAACCACACAGTTAATAATAATGATTATAATGATAATAATCAAGACGTGCTGACAGTACTGATTCCCTTCACTCTCTCTTGTCATCCGTCCCTATCGACCAACGCTTTTGGTAGGTGCTCTATTCTGCATCCAAGGCCCGCAGAGAGTTGTTGGAAGTCTTGGCTGGTCAACCAACACTTTTGTGTCCATGAATAGGAGTCCACAAGAGAACATCGCTTATGAACCCATCATGCCTGCTCTAGCGGTGACCAGCATGTCTTGTTCATTTTACTGGAATGGTTTGTAAGATGGGAGGCAAGTAGCTGCATAGCTGCTGTTTTGAGGGCTGTTGCTCCAGGATTTGTTGAGAACAGCACGCAGCATTTTGTAGAGTTCCCATCAAGCTTTTCCAAGCGTTTCGGTAGATTCCAAATCGTGCAAACATACATTAGTTCTGACACAGCAACAGCTTGGAAGAATTCACATTTTATTTTATCAGATAATCTGTCTATTGAAGCCCATGCTTTATAATAACACTTGGACCACGCCAGAGAGCTAAAAAAAGCTGGAGAAATTGGAGGTCAAAGGAAGGATCAAAATCATACAGGCTGCATCATTCTTAAAATCGGCTAGAATATTAAGAATAGTCTGGAGACCCGAGAAGACTTACTATCACTCAAACTTCTGTGAAAGACCATCGACGAACGCAGACGTGGAAACTTGCTTGAAGTGAAATAATGATGAAAAGAATTAGAATCCCTTGCACAAACTATTAGAATCTTTAGAAGTTATTCTCTTCTTGTTAACTTTTCATTTTGTGTATTTTGCCGTTTCAGCGAACCACTGAGTGAGAATAAAAGAAAACGAAAGAACAGACGTGCTTGAACCTTACCAGAGGGCTGAGAAAATTGTGAAACATGAAAGTAACGTTGATGCCAATTGTAGTTGGTGCCCTTGGAACAAAGGCTTGGAAAAGAGACTGGATGAACTTGGAATCTGAGGAAGAATTAAGATCATTCAGACAAAAGCATTAAGATCATTTAGAATATTTTGAAGAGTCCAGGAGACTTAAAGGAACTTGGTATCATTTAGACTCTAGTAAGAAAATGCCCCTTCAAACTAGTGTGAAAACCTAAGAAGTCATAATTATAAGGATAAATATGTTAAAATATTGAACCGCCCGAAGTACAAAACAGTCAGAGAAAGTAGATAAGAGAACGATAAGCAAGCTGTGTGAAAATGATATATAAGTAAAGCTCCAGGAAAATGTTGGTGATTACATATCAAAAGAAATGGACTTTTGGCTTGTTTTTTTTTAAATTTTATTACGTTTGCCGAAATTCAAGATCGAATGGAGCAAAAATAATAAAAAGCTGATTAGTACTTGAAGTAGAAGAGATTTCATAACTTTCTCAAGGGTATTAGTCCGAAAGTGAACAGGATAGCGCAACTGGAGTTCGAACTCACTCACTATGATATCGCTGTCCACCATGTTAGCACTACATTTCGGAGCCTTCCTTCTCAAGCAAGTAATTTTTTCTACCCAGACATAAAAATCAAACAATATTTATACGTAAAAATCAAACAATATTTACACATATGTACAATTAGGGTATTTTTTCTGTATTTCATATATATATATATATATATATATATATATATATATATATATATATATATATATAGCAGTATTGATTGTCACTAAATCACTTTGTGGGTTTGTGGCGAACCAAGTGCATTATAATATGGAGAGTGCTCAATATCTAGGACACATCAATTATATAATGATAATAGATAAATATATAATAGATTTATATATTTAATGCCATGGAATCTAGTCTGCTAAATTGGCATTGAATATATAAATCTATAATATATTTATCTAATATATATATATATATATAAATCGTTTCCAGTTTTTACATTCAGCTTGATACCGTGAAAAACTACAATCACCAGACAACAATAAAAGGTGATTTAATCATTTTTATATGCAGCAGCAACGCGCTGAAACTTGCACCAATGATGCAAGAACGAAAGAAGGAAGGTAGGAGGAAAAGTTGGCGGAAAAGACAGTCATTGTACGAGGAATATATTTATTCTTATGATCCGGAATATTGAAACCTAGGGAGATTTCTTCTGACCCATTAGGTATATATATATATATATATATAAAGTAAAGTTAGCGACCATAGTCGAGGGTGACCCGAAGGCTCCCTTTTCGATAGCTACTACACCAAGGTGTAGGGGAGGGCGCTACTCCATTCCCAGGATTGCTCCACTTTACCCTTGAACCGTACCTTATAATGCTGAGTGTTAAGCAAGGTGGTATCAAGTACCATTTTTAAAGTCTTTGGTATGACTCGACCTGGGATTGAACCCAGGTCTCCCGGGCCATTGGCGAACACTCTAACCGCTGGGCCAATGTCCCGGTGTTATATATATATATATATATATACGGAGGTAGGCTGAAAAGTTAATAGGTTGAAAGGTTCATATGATGACGTCATATCTTTAGTCGATCACTTTTTGACTAATGGCATCTAAGCACTGCAAGAATGATAGAAGAAGTGTATGGATCATTAAGGGGACTCGTTTGATCACATTCAATGAAAATATCTTGCACAGTTGATGAACTTTTCAGTATATATATATATATATATATATATATATATATATCTCCCAATATAGTAAGCTTTTATAATTAAGGGTAAAGGGAGCAATAATTCAATAAGCTTTTTGCTTTGATGCGGCACAAGTCCATATGAATGGGGTACCTAATGAGACGAACTCTCTCGTGAAGGTTTTTTTTTGTTTAGCTTGTTTAGCATAACACTACCCGTTGTGCCTAGGGATAAAGAGTGTAAGTAGAAAATCAATCTGAAGCTTCTCATATAAATTTATAGTTTCATTATTCAATCATTAGAATACTATTCGCGACTTTCTATGAATTAATACCCTTTTGTGTCATATCCGTTATAAAAGGACGGTTCTATCTTTGATGCAATAAAATCTTAGCTATTTTTTCATATCGTGAAATGGCTAGAACCTTTGACCAGTTGCTGAATCATCTTAAATTAAATCGTCAAGCTTATTTGAGACTGTTATTTGCTCAAAAATTATTTCAAAAAATCTACAGTCAATTCTCTAAAAAAGAAACTTTTTAAGAATCCTCGTCCAATCGTTGTCCATTAAAAAACAAAAAACAACAACAAAGAATAAGAAGAATCTATTAATAATATAAAATATTATTAATATAAAATTGGTTTTAATTTTTTCAAAATCTTTAAAGTGTGAAGGTTATTATTTTTTTATTTAATTTTCTTAAGGTTTGGTTTGGTTTCTTTGTTTTGAATGGCATATCAACCTTCGTGGGTTATTTAATGCCAAAGCCATTCTCATAGGAGAACAGTAGTTTAATTTTCTTAAGGAACTTATTCAGTTGAAATAGATTATTATTTAAAAAAAAAAAAAGAAATAATGAGATTGAAAAATTACAGTCTTATTTTTTTTCTAAATCTTGCAAATTATTGCTTAAGATATACTGAATATATCCCTTAAAGTAAGATAGGAGGAAATGTTAATAGAAAATACGGTCGTAGAACGCAGAATATATATATATATATATATATATATATATATATATATATATATATATATATATATATTCCGCGTACTACTTATATATATTTATATCGTCTTAAGACTAAAAATAAAATTAACGTAAAAAAAAATTTAAAAAATAAGACATATGAAAAATAGATAAAACGCATAAGTAAACAACATCTATAATAATAATAATAATAATAATAATAATAATAATAATAATGATAATAATAATAATAATAGACACCTGGATAGACACCATTATAAGACTGCCTACTTAAAGTGAGTGTCCTGGGTATGACACTAAATTACATCTGATGTTGTAGATCCAGTTCGTGTGATCTGAGGAGAATGAAGTTCCCTTTTATTACCATTGCTCCCAAGTGTAGTACCGATTAGAGTCCAATCTGTAAGTCGAACATATCTGTTTAAAAATAATTTGCCTTCAATAGGAATACTTGATAGCATATTAGTGTAAATCATTTATATTAAGAATAGTTATTTGAAGCTATAAATATTTACTAGGATTATTATTAGTTACTTGAAACCATATAACTTTGAGCAGACAAATTATTATTATCAAATAAAAATAATTACTTGCATAATTGTGTATAAATTATTATAATATATATATATATATATATATATATATATATATATATATATATATATATATGTGTGTGTGTGTGTGTGTGTGTGTGTGTGTGTGTGTGTGTGTGTGTATATGAGTTATGTTTTTCTGAAAAGCATTTAAGGTATGAATTAAAAATAATATTGAGGTTTAAGAATACCATTTTTGTCTGATAAAAACTGTTTAATAATGATTTTAATTATTGAAGAAAAATGTAGAATAAATGATATAAACTTATGAAAATGAATCAGTAGGTTATATATATATATATATATATATATATATATATATATATATATATATATATATATATGTATATATATAATATATATGTATATATATATATATATATATATATATAAATGCAACTTAATTTTATGCTATATAAATAATATATATATATATATATATATATATATACATATATATATATGTATTTACTTATTTATTTATTTATTGGAGATAAACACGAAGAACGAAGCTAAATGAATAAGTAGATAAAGACAAAACTAAGTGAGATGAAAATTGAAGAAAACTGATGAAATAAATGAATGAATGTGACATATTGGAAAACACAAAAGACAAAACCAATCGTATAAAGTTGCTGAATCGACAAGAATGTCTATCTACAAAAGCCTTATTCAGTTTCATAAGCGTCATATCTGTTCGGATTATTTCTCTTGAGGAGATTTTCCAATAATGACACAAACTGATAGCATTTTAAGGGTGAAAGATTGTTTTTCAGTGCAAATCGCCAGAAAACATGGCCGGTTTCCTTTCTTATCTCTTCTTCTCGACCACTTCTTTAGTCAATCTCTCTCAACCATTTTTTATATAGCGTTTAGTTTTGTTTGGCATAAGGACACATACAGAAACTAGGAATAGGAAAATTCTGTAAAGTCAATCTGCCCAAAATTATATCTTAGTCTGAGCAACCAGCACTGAATTCAGTGATAAGTATATTTATACGTACATCAATTTTTTTCTTGATTAAAATTAAAAATTGATTGAGAAATATGAGAATATTAGTCTCTATCGATAGTTAAAAACACATATGAAAGGTTGTTGTTGATATTTACGACGCTTAACTTTATCTGAAACAAAGCCAAAAATGGAAAAAAATTGTTAATTGAATGATGTATGATTTTAATTAACTGACCATATGTGAAAATCAATATACTGAACGTGGAAGTGGAACCTGAGGAGAAATCTCGTGTGAATGTGGTTTAATTCTGACACTCGTTCTCTTTAACTGATCAGATTGAGATTGACGGGGATTGATTTTTGTAGAAGAAAACAACATCTAAGTTATCATATCAAAATGCGGACATGAAAACAAATCTCTTCTAAGCAACCAGGAAACTGAATATTCTAAAAACTAAAATGAAATAAAAATAAACAAGAATAAAGATAAAAATAAAACAAATAAATGAAATGCATGAATAAACAATGACAGCAACAACAACAACAATAATAATAAAGTAAGTAAAGTTGGCGATCGTAGTCAAGGGTGTCTCGAAGGCTCCCTTTTCGATAGCTACTAACATCAAGGTGTAGGGGAGGGTGCTACTCCTTTCCCTGGATTGCTCCACTTTACCCTTGATCCTTACCTTATAATGCTGAGTGTTAAGCAAGGTAGCATCAAGTACCATTTTTTTAGTCTTTGGTATGAACCCAGGTCTTCCAGGCAATATGCAAACACTCTAACCATTATGCCAATGTCCAGTATAATAATAATAATAATAATAATAATAATAATAATAATAATAATAATAATTAAATGCCTGGACCTTTCTAGGAAATTGAAAAAACTGTGGAACATGAAGGTGATGTTTATACCAATTGTAAGAGGTGCACTTGGTACAGTCACCGAAGGATTAATAAAAGGACTGGAGGACTTGGAAATAAGAGGACGAGTGGAGACCATTCAAACTATTGCATTATTGGTAAGGCCAGAATACTAAGAGGAGTCCTGGAGAGTTGAGGAGACTTGATGTCACTCCAACTCTTGTGGAAGACCATCAGCTAACGCTAATGGGAAAAACTCTAAAGGACTAAATAATAATAATAATAATAATAATAATAATAAACACCTGGGCAGTCCCCTTTGTAAGATATTCTGGATTATTGGCAAATGAAGGAACTCAGACAAATAGATCAAAAGGACATTGATGACGATAAACAGGGCCTTACTCCTAAGAGATGACATAAACATACTCTATTTCAAGAAAAGGAGGATGAGGATGATGATGAAAAGGGTTCGCTAGCATTGAGGGTTGCGTAGATGCATCAATACAAGGACTCGAGCAAAAAAAGATTGATTACAGTGGGCAGTAAAAGCAATGTCAACATAAGGTAACACAGAAAGACAACGAAAACTTCAAAAGAGAAAGCAGAGAAAAAACAACTGCATGGATATTTCAAGCAACAAACTTGGGAAATTACACATGAAAAAAAAAAAAAAAAAAAAAAAACTAACTGGATATCGCTAAGAAAGCGAAACCTCAAGAAAGAAACTGAATCTATTTTAATAGCTTCACAAAATAATGCCATAAGGGCCAAACAAATTAAAGCGAAGATTGATAATACACAATAGAATTGCAAATGTAAATTGGGTGGAAACAGAGATGAAATAGTTAATTTCATAACAAGTCAATGCAGCAAACCACCAGAAAGGGAGTACAAGACTAAGCATGACGGAGTAGGAAAGGTGACCCATAAAGAATTGTGAAAGCAATTTAAAATTTGATCCGTCAGAAAAAAATTGTTAATTGAGGTTTAAGAAAACCACTTTTATCTGATAAAAAAAAATCTAGTAATGATTTTAATTGAGGAAAAATGTATAATAAATGATATAAACTAGTGAAAATGAATCAGTAGGTTATATATATATATAGGGTGCTCAGAGAAGATCAGAAAGAAAGACGTCATGACAGCAGGGAGATGGTCGAGCTGATCAATTTAGATCCCGCAGTTCTTGATGCTCTGGTGACCTGCGATGAAAGCTGGATCTACTGCTATGACCCAGAGACCATGAGACAGAGTTCCCAGTGGAAGCATGCTGGCTCTACCAGTCCCATGAAGGCCAGAAAGAGCAAATCCACCCACAAACTTTTGATGATCCCTTTTTTTGACAGCACTGACATGATCTACATGCACTTGGTTCCCACTAGAAAGACAGTCAACAAGGAATACTATGTTGAGGTTTTAAGGGAGTTCAGGAAGAGATTCCTTGGGAAGAAGCCAGCACTCTTCAAATCGGGTCAGTGGCATTTCCACCAGGACAATGCACCAGTCCACAACTCCATCCAATACAGACTATTTGACCAAGATGGGCACCAAGACAGTTCCTCACCCTCCCTATATTCCAGACCTTGCTCCCTGTGACTTTTGGTTATTCCCTAAGCTCAGAGGCTGTCGTTATGAGACAATTGAGGAGATGAAAGTGGCTGTGACGAAGGTCATTGACACACTCACACAAGAGGACATCCATAGGGCCTTCCAGAAGTCGTTGGAACGGTACAAGAAGTGCATTGCAGCCGGAGGAGATTACTTCGAAGGGGACTAGAGTTTTCTGTGTGTTCTATCAATAAAAGTGCCCATACGAAAAAAGTCTGGAAATTTATTGTAAAAAAATTCGATAAATAAACGTTGGTGATAAATACGTTTTATTCATTTATTATTAACTCAATCAGATTTTGGCCTCTGGCCATCAACAAAGAAATGTTTTTTAGAATATATTTCAAGACTGATTAAACTATCAAACTTACAGATGCCCTTAATTACGTTTTTCAAGAGGAAATGTTTTGAACGACATTTTATTCAATAATGAGAAGTTTAGTCATTGTTTAAAGATATTCAATCTGAAAATTATTCTAAACTGCATTTTATGTTGAGAATGGTGAAAGTAGAAATTCTAAATAAAATTTAATGAGAACTTGTTTTTATTATTCGACGTTGATATCAGTGTTTATTCAGGATTAAAATGTAACGTTTTTTGGTTCGTTTGATTCAAAGATGTTTCAACCACAGGATAAACTCATTGGAATGAGGGTTCTGAGTGTCAAAGAAGCTGTTTGGATGAGAATGTTTGATTCATCGTTCATTTCTTTCAATGTAAATACATCTTCAGTCTCGATACTTTTTGAACACATCCCGTGCGTGCATGTGCGTATATGTGTGTGAGCGTGTGTATTTATATATACATATCTGAAGGTGCTCCCTTGTGCTGTAATCTTAAACTGATTCTAAAGATATAAGAAAAAAGAACAACTTTGAAAGAGACTTATGGACAGAATGCTATGAGCGTTTAAGGATCTTATCATCATCATCATCATCTCTCTCTCTTTCTTTCTTTCTTAATAGATAGATAGATAGATAGAGAGAGAGAATTGGAAAAAGGCTTCTTGCTTCTCCTTTATTGAGAGTCAAACCGTTGAATATATAGATATCTATCTTTAATTGGAATCATTTTGAGATGAGGCTTTTTTTATTTTAATCTGAGAATTAATTTTTATTTATTGCAGACTTTTACCCCTCATCTTGGTAGTTTTTGTGTTGTTTCTTCTTTCACTACGTTTCGGCCAAATTTCACCTCTGGCCTTCTTCAGGTGATTTACCGCGACCTCGGATAGGAATGCTGAGTCTTGTAACCGTATCCCCAGTAATTACTGCCTTCCATAGTTGTTGTATATCGCACCACGTTTTTGACCAAGTAAACCTCTGGCCGGCTTGGGTAGGATTGCTCCCCTTTTTCCTTGATTCGTACCTTATAATGTTGAGTGTTAAGACAGGCAGCATTAAGTACCACTTTTTGAGTCTTTGATACGACTCGACCTGGGATTGAACCTCGGTCTCAAGAGCCATTGGCAAACACTCAAACCACTAGGAAAATGGGCCGGTTATATATATATATATATATATATATATATATATATATATATATATATATATATATATATATATATATATATATATATATATATATATATATATATATATATATATATATATATATATATATATATATATATATATACAGTGAATATATATACAATTGGAAATGTTACAAAAGAGCTTCGAGTAACATAGAATGAGCATTTCTGGTCAAGTTTCAAAATAATCCAAACATTGATTTGTGTAATGGAAAGGCCAATGCAAAGAGTCCACAATACATTATAATTACATTGGTAAAATCGAGTTTGCTCGTGACCTAATATTGAACATATTCTTTATTTCATTTAGATACTTTTATAAGGTTAAACTTAACACTGCCTGTAGATAACAAAAGCTCGTCGAGGCAGACAGTGATTTGAAGTGAATTATTATTATTATTATCATTATTATTATTATTTGAGGGAAGTCTCCTTGGTGTGGTGGTTAACTTTCTGGGCTGGGATATCGTAGTAAGCGAGTTCAAACTTCAGTCGCGCTATTACGTTCACTTTCGGACTAATACCCTGGGGAAAGGTACGAATACCATTATCCACACCCAAATTCTGTGTTTAATCGTACCACTACTTTCCTTCTTTGGGGATGGATTTGGCATTAAATTACCAACAAAGGCTGATATGCTATTAAACAAAGAAGCCAAACCAAACTTATCTATTTAGTTAGGTAACATTTTGAATTTTATTTATCTAAATTATTATTTCTGAGTACTAGTTAGTGTCCGAGAGTATTATAATAATTAGTTTTTTTTTCTGAAAGTTTTGTTTTTGAAATTTTCTTTTATTAATAGGTATAGTGTTCTAGATTTTTACACTTTTTCTCGAAAGCAATTCTTTTTACTTTTGTATTATTCAGTATTTTACTTGATAGTTACTTCTCGAAGAGGATCTTGTATGATAGGAAAGAATTTGTTGTTTAGGAGTAAAGTGAATTATATTTGGCGGTGCGATATTTATTGTTAATTACAGCAACATATTTGTAGTACAACGTCACAGAATACGGGATTGTATGTATTGTATATTTAGCAAAATATATTAATCGAAGGAAACGTTTTGCAAAACAAATGTTTTATTGGTATACATTTTTGCTGCATTTCCCAAGGCAACAATATCATAAGATAAAAAAAGGAGTGAGAATAGATAGATATATATTGTATTCTGAGGAAGAATGTATCTCAGTGGAGCGATTAAACCAATTGTTTTACTTATCTTTTCGTTCACAAGTTTGATATGATATATCCATGTGAGATTACTGTCTATAAACACCGCAAAATATTCGATATTATCTTTGTGTTCTAAAAGAAACAACTTATTAGTATGGTGATCGAAGATTTTTGAAGTTATTAAGTCAAATGTTTTTTTTCTGGTGGGTGTGGAAAATAACATAATTGGATTTATTGATGTTTAGTAATAATTTGATTGCAATTAACCAATTATATAATTTATAAATTTCGAGATTAATTGTGACTTCTAAGGATTTTGATTTTTCCTCTGAATTCAGAAAGGTTGTATTATCGGCAAACAAATAAAAATCAAGAGTATCGGAAGAATTGGATACATCATTAATATAAAAATGTAAAAAGGAGAGTCCCTAAAACATATCTATGTGGTACACACGATAACATTTGTTCGCTATCAGATATATCAGCTCTGACTTGAGTTGTCTGAAAACGATTGGTTAAGTATGAAGAAAAACATTGATAAAATACGCTTGTATATTGTAACGCACACATTTTGTGAGTAACACGGAATGATTGACCATATCGAAAGTCTTCTGTAAGTCTATCAATATATGACTAGAGAACAGCTCGTTGTCCATATTTGTCTGGATTTAATTTATGGTGTCGCCTAAAGGTGTGTTGTTTAGAATGCTTTTGGCATATTGTGACCGACAAATAATTTCATTCTTGTCCAGAATCTTCTTAAGACGTTTACACGTTTTATTTTTTATAAATCCGATTGAAAAGAGAAAGTAGTGATATTAGTTTTAAATTAGAAAGGTTACTTTCATCGTCATTTTTCTATATGGATATTATTTTTTCATGTTTTAGTTTTGTTGGATAATTGTCAGTTTTAACAGATGTATTTATAATGAAAAATACAGGGAGGCTTGTTAATACTCCCGGGTAGACAAAGATGTTTTGAGGACATGAATATTGGATGGGGATCGAATTCGTTGGAATATTTATAATTTCGCTTTCAATTTCAATTGGAAATGTATGTATATACCGAACCTTTAACACAAGTAGGAAATGACGCAAGATTAAGTTTTTAAACGGTTTGAATTAAAAGTTTTCCTTCTCTTAGATCGGTTACCATACCATAGTTAAAGAGCCCAGTCTATTAACAAGTTAGGATGAAAAACAAATGAACTAATTAGGCTTTTTGATTTTGATAGATATTTAGTAAGCTTCACAGATGAATCTGGTAATTAGAAGCTAAGTTATGCCCAACAGATGAAAAGAACTTATCAAAAATATTAGGGAATTCCTTAGAATTATGTTTTTTTTTTACTCACCGGACATTTTAATCTAGTGATAAATTTATTTTTTTCCTTTGCTGTTTCATAAGGTAATTATTACTTTGCCAAGTTAGTTTTTAATATAATTTATATTATTCTCAGAATATTGACAAAGAATACAAGTTTTTGCTCAGACAAGTGAGCGTTATAAGCTTATTTCAATAAAATGTTTGTTTTTCTTCTTTCCGGATCAATAGAAAGAATTCTTTATTTTGACTGAACGTCGTATTCTTTTTTGTGATTTGTTTAGCTCTTCGTTTTGAAACAGGCTTTAAAGGAGCGTATTTATTTATTGTAGCATTAAGTTTCTAATAAAACGTTGAAGAACATTTGTTGGTATCTATTGTAGCCGCAAGGCTATTCTTGTTTATTTATGAAAGGTCATTTAAAAATCTTGACTCAGAGAAATTTGAGTAGTCATGAAGCAATACTCCTTAAGGTTAAAGTTTTTCATTGTCAATAGATTTACGAAAATGAATTAGACAGAACTGGGAAAAATTATCGCTATAGTCCGAGACAGTATTTCCACTTGTAATTTTTCCTTGTAATTTAATTATAAAACTATTATCATTGAGAGTGCCTGAGTTATTATGAACTATTGTTGGCTTATCAATCACTGGAATAAGATTAAAGCTTTGCAACGAGAAAAAAAGAGATGCAAGGCATATTTGCATGTTTCGTATTGTGGGAGATTAATGTTAATATTACTTATTACATAAATAGGATTACCAGAGGCATAATATTTTTCTATTGCTTCATCAAAATAAGACAAAAAGATATCTGAGTTGTCTGTAAAATACTCGACAAATTATATTAATATTTTTTGGTAAAATGTTTTCCGCCTAAAGAGCCACATTAGACCTCTTTTCTAAAACATCATATCTGTATGTGTCATTAATGTACACGTCAACACCACCTGCCCGGATAGGCGATGATATGTACTCGAAATTATAATTTGGTAAAGATAAGTTATAAATATTTGTACTTCTGTTTCTCGTTTCAGTCAAGCCAATTACGCTAAACTGAAAATCGAGCTCAGATAATAAATGAACCTGAAAGTTGTCAATGTTACGCCTCAAACTTCTATAATATTGGTAGGTAATTAAGGAAAGCATTTATAAGTGACAAGAGATTTTTCTTGACGAGAGAAGCAATAAGGAGAAAAGTATTTGTATAAGTTGTGATTTTATGTGTAATTCGTCGGTATCAATATTCAAACATTCATTGAAACTAAGCAATTCCAAGTCATGAAAACTTGGTAATTTTTCCAAATATTTTTGTCGGTTGTGTATTATTTAAACTATTATTAAGATTTTCACCAAAAATAGAAGAATTACAATCATAAAAAGGGAATTGTTCCAGGAATATTTTGTTTGTGTTTATCTTCTCCTAGCTATTTTGAGTAAAAAAAAATCAACAAGATTTAGTTATTCTTAACGTGAAATTTTAAATGTCTAGTTGAATTTATGCTGTTTATCTTTCTATGTCGCTGTGATCCCTGACTTTGATTGGGTAGGATTCTACTGTTTTTCGTTACCATATCTCTGAATTCTTCACCCAACAGATGAGGAAATTGTTTTATTCCTTGAATTTCTTTGCATCTGAGTGTTGCAGTTGGAGATTTGTTGTTAAGTGTTTCTTAAATCCCGGTAAACTTTAGCGTAGATTCCTCGGGTTGTCCAATTGCAGTTGGTTCTAATTTCGTAACTTAGCGTCGCAGAGCCATAACTTCTCGCGTAAGTCGTCGAATAAATTTACAAATAATTGGTTTTGGCTGTTGGTCAGTTGTATTTCTGGAAGGGAGACGATGAGCAATATCCCGGTGGCATTAAATATTTCAATGCATAATTTCGTCGATTCCATTGCTGTTTCGTTTTGGTTTAGCTTAGGTATGCTTATAAGTTTTAAGCTGAAGGAATTGCTATACTTTTGAGCTTCATCAACTAGTTTCGCAACTTTTTCAACTTTCTCGTCTATTTCTGTTAATCGTCAAAACATTTCTCGTCTAGCCTTTATTGGAAAACGATTAATTTGAAAACGTTAATTCTTTGCACGCAATCCAAAAAATATTTGGTTGATACAAAAATAATCGACTCAGTGATGAAAACAACAAAAATGAGGATTCTCTTCGGAAGCATTTACAGAATAAAGTGTATAATTCTCATAGCTTATGATAACGGAATAGTTGTCTTCTTGTATGCATTTATCCAACCCCTCCGTCACGTGCAGGATATGACACAAGAGCAATTTTTAAGCGGAGTACAACTGGTTTGAATTCAGACTTTTTCCTGCATTAGGTTTATTGTCTTTTCAAGGCAAGAGAACCTCGTCTATTCTGTTATTTACTCAGTGAAAGAGAAGATACAGATTGTTCAAGGGTCGCTAATTCCATTTCCTTCGACCATAACTGTTGCGCTAACTTGACAGTAGCACAGAGAAATATTTTTAAGGCTGTCGTGTCAGTGGAGTTTCGAATAACTTGATTGTATTACCTGCAGAGGGGTAAGACTATACCCACAAAAAAGTGTCCCGGGTATGACACTAAACTGTATCCGATGGTGAGGTATCAGTTTTGAATATCTGGAGTACCCCTTCATTGCCTTTACTCCTAGGACAAAATTCACAGTCTGCCCTACTACTTATCCATAGCTGGTGGTTTGTTTTGGTTTGGCTTTATGCCACACCAACTATTGTAGATTATTTAATGCCAAATCCAATTATTTTATTTTTATACAAATAAACAGTTTTATTTCAAACAACTCAGTTTAACATAAGTACACAGTTTAAATGTCAAAAACAGTTCTCTTTCAGACAATTCAGTTTAGCATAAGTCCGCAGTTTAGTTCTATTTAACCCATAGATAGAACCCTATCAGGTGCTACTACTCCTGG
This sequence comes from Sepioteuthis lessoniana, assembly GCA_963585895.1. NCBI lineage: Eukaryota > Metazoa > Mollusca > Cephalopoda > Myopsida > Loliginidae > Sepioteuthis > Sepioteuthis lessoniana. The sequence continues at coordinate 14,304 of CAUZXS010002882.1, read as the reverse complement.
CCAAAGTAGACCTGGGAGCGATTGTAATGAAGGGGTACTCCACACTCTCCAAAGCTCCAGCATTACTAGAACCTCACCATCAGATTGCTTAGTGTCATATCCAGAACACTCGTTGCGGAAGTCCTAACTCGCTGTAGCCCCAGCCGATTGGGCCACATAGCTAGTGATGGAGAATTGTTGTATTCTATACCTTTCCCAAAAGTATTACGCTATTTGAAACAGTCTCAGTAAGGATTTGAACTAACGTCATCGGTTCCATTTCAAACGACGATAACTGTTACGCCACAAGTACCTCCATATTTGCCATCGTAGCATTTATGTATTTCTTGTCTGGTCTTTATGTTGATTCGAAGACTGATTGGAATATCTATATTCTTAACTAAATGTGGAACAAAAATTGTTTTTCGAAAATGAATAAAACTGTCCAAGGATATTTTTCTATTATAAATACTTTTCCTTGGAGAGAGAGAGAGAGAGAGAGAGAGAGAGAGAGAGAGAGGTGAGAAAGAAAAAAAGAGGGTATATTTAGATTTTGGAACTCTTTGGATTCCCAAATTTTTCAGATAAGAAATGTTGCGTTTGTGATATTTGTTTAATGGCTAGCAAATCCGAGAAACAACAAAAATGAAACCAGTAGTTTTGAATATGGAATAATGAAAAATACTTAATCGCAGAATTTCAGACAGCATCGTGAAAAATGTAGAAGTGAAGAAGAGATAGGGAGGAAGAAAGAACACTGGAATCGGAGAGAGAGAGAGAGAGAGAGAGAGAGAGAGAGAGAGAGAGAGAGAGAGAGAGAAATAATACAAGTGGAAAAAATTAATCGAGAATAGTAAAGAAAGAAAACGACAGAGAAAGAGAGAGAAGGAAAAATAAATAAAGAAAGAGAGAGTTGGAGAGAAAGAAAGAGAAAAAAAGAGATAAAGTGAGAGAGTGAGAGAGAGAGAGAGAGAGAAATAAAGAGGAGATAAACAATAGTTGAATAAAGGAAAGAAGCGAGACTAGTGGAAGAGACAGAAAGAGTCAAGTAGAAAGAAAGAGTGTTTGGAAAAAGTAAGAATAAATTAGACAGTATGTGTGTTAGTTGGTTGGTTGGTTGGATTTTATGGCATATCAAGCTTTGTAGGTTATTTAACGCCAAATCCATTTTCATACAAATAGTCTGTTCTATTTCAAACAATTCAGTTTAAGATAAGTACACAATTTAATAGTTAAAAATATTTCTATTTCATGCTATTCAGTTTATTCAAACAATTCTAATTCAGCTAATTCAGTTTAGTATAAGTACAGATTTTGTTTACACACAGTTAAATGTCAAAACAGTTCTATATTAAATAAATCAGTTTAGTGTAAGTATAGTTTCAATGTCAAAAACAGTTCCATTTCAAACAATTCAGTTTAGCATAAGCACGCAGTTTAAATGTAAGTACAGTTTAATTATCAAAAACATTTCTATTTCAAGTTATTCAGTTTAGTCGAACAGTTCTAATTCAAACAATTCAGTTTTGTATAAGTATGCAATTAGTTCTATTTCACTCATAGAGAGGGCCCTTTCAGGCACTACCATTCCGGGCCAGAGTGGACCTGGGAGCAATGCCAATGAATGGGTGCTCCGCATTTCCCAAAGCTCCAGCATTACTGGGGCCTCACCATCAGATTGTTTAGTATCATATCTAGGATACTCATTGGGGGGGTGTCTTACTCCTCTGCAGCGGTGCAGTTGGTGTATTCTATAGCCACAGCCGACTGGGCAACGTGTGTGTGTTGGTGAGAGAGAAAGAGAGAGAGAGACAGACAGACAGACAGACAGACAGACAAAGTGTGTATGTGATATATATATATATATATATATATATATATATATATATATAGAGAGAGAGAGAGAGAGAGAGGAAGAAACAGACAGACGGTGTGTGTGTTTGAGATAGATAGAAAGAGAGAGATCGAAAGAGATTAACAAAGTTTTTCGATAAAAAAAATGTTGCATTTGTTGAATGACCATATAAACCATTCGTAAACTATTTTCTTAGTTTAAAATTTACGAAGCCCCGAAAGAATTTAACTCTTTATAAAGAGCAATGCATTAAAACAGGATGGGCTTATACAATTCACTGATGTCTGTTGTATGACGGAGGAGGCCATCGTATTTTTGTAAGACATACCGATTAAAACAACAAATATGAGGCCATGTTATTTTTACAAGACACAGTGATTAAAACAAGAAATATGAGAAGTATCCTCATCTTTGTTGTTTGAATCAATATGAAGAATATAGACAATAAGTATCCGAGTGTGAGATAACGACATATTTGTTATAAAATATAATATTTGTAGTTTGATCTTCAAATCGATTAGAATGCCAATTTGGAAAATTTACATTTTAAACTCGATTTAGAAGAAAATAATTTCTACTAAAAGGATTAATTGGAATTATATTAAAATTAATAAAACTGTTGGGTGGCTTTTCATTAAAACTCATTTTTGTTATAATTAATTTCCCTATTAATAAATTCATGAATTTCACTTTTCAGAGTGAAATGTTCTTTCAATAGCCTATCGCACATAAATAAGTACAACCCTTTCAATTTTTGAATTCAAAGTTAATACGACTTTTAAAAAAATTTCTTGTGGACTATTATATAATAAAACAGATATTATTAGGTATTATTCATAACCAAACACTATAGGATACCGCTCTGACAGAATGAAATCTTTTAATTCTGTCTCATTGGATGGTTATTGTTTTCCTACTTTTTGTACATTCCATTCCTGCTTAGACTGCCATATTTTTTATTTGATTACAGCATTTCGATGCTGTAAGTTTGGTAATGAATATCACCTAATAATATCCATCTAAATTCTATACTGTTCTACTAGAAATAATAAAATCCAAGAAGCTTTTTTTTGAAGAAAATTAAATTTTAATAAAAAAATTGTTTCGATTATTCTTTATTTTGGGTGACTTTATATGTGGGCTTGAAGTCTGAATAAACGTCTATATACAGTATCGTTCAAAAATAAGTACTCCCATAACAATTCTTTCCAAATGCTTTTTTCTAGACCAATGACACCAAGTTTTTTTATCGTTTCAATTGAAATATCAAACAATGAAAACGGATATCATTAGATATTATTTATTGCTAAATTCTACTGCATTACCTTCCGATAGAAACCTTGTATATTATCATTGACAGATGTGTACGGACTACTGATTCTCAATGAGGAAAGGCACTTGATACCCAAGTGAGAAATTTCGAATGAATACACCCTTAATAATTCTTTATAAATGTTTCTTTCTAAACTAATGATACCAAAATTTTATCGTTTCTATTAATTGGGTATTAGTCTGAAAGTGAATCTAATACCGTGACTTGAGTTCGAACTCATTTACTATGATGCCCCCATCCTGCACGCTTGTCACTGCGCCTCAATAGAAATAATAGCTAATAATATTAGATGATATTTTGGCGTAATCCATTATTTGGCTTTGAGTGTGGGTTAGTTTGAATAAATATTAACTGTTAACTTGGGTCATCCAGTTTGAGTGATGAGTGATGACCCCGAGATCAAATGAAAGCTTTTTTAGCATTCAGGTAGAAAATTCAGTCAATTAGAAATCCCCATTCAGAGTGTTCAAGTAGAAATAAAATCTTGGTATTTTTGGTTGGGAGGAAAATCAACTTTTAATAAACAATGTTTGTGAGTAATTATTTATTGGTTATAATGTACAAAACCTAAAAACCAACATAGTATTTAGATTTAAGTAAAATGTAAGAAATAAGGGATAAAAACCGCTGTTTGTAAGGTTAACATATGATTTGCATGGAATGATAGTGACAGGCTTATCAATCGTATGGAAATCTAATATATCCGATAAAATAAAACGGGTTTTCTTCCAAGCTGTTGTTGTGTCCATACTACTAATAGGATGTACCATATGAACATTAACAAAACGCACAGAGAAAAAGCTAGATGGGAACAACACAAGAATGCTACGTGCTGTCTTGAACAAATCTTGGAAAAAATACCTTATGAGGTAAACTAGCTGTATTGCTACCTACTTCCAATCTCACAAACCATTCAAATAAAACGAATAAGACGTGCAGGATACTGATGGAGAAGCAAAGACGAATTCATGCGTGACATGGATTCCTGCACATGAACGTGTTCGTGTTGGTAAATCAGCACAAACTTACATAAGCTCAGAACGGACACAGGATGCAACCTAGAAGAGCTGCCATGAATGATGAAAGAGAGAGAGAGAGAGAGAGAGAGAGAGAGAGAGAGAGAGAGAGAGAGAGAGTCAGGATACTCCGTGATGTCTGTACTACTTGATAATGATGACTTTTAAGTAATGATATTTTAAGTACTGTGATAAACGAACTTAGTATGAATGGCCTGTGAAACTGGCTTGTCTACATTAACCTTACTCATAGCTGCTTTTAAGATTCCCTTATGTTTTTGCCAAATTCCGGCGATATTTAATTTGCTTTTAGGCAACAACCTTCTCCCTAGGTTTTTCCAAAAGCAATAAAAACTTCAGAATTGAAATAAAGGGAATGGTTTGAGATACGTTGAAATTTAGTGCTTCTTTTTTCGGGTTGATAAGGATTTTCTAATGGATTCTTGATTTTTTTTAAGGAAATGAAGAAAATCTATTTTGTAAACAAAAAAGATAAACATTTTATATATATATACACACGAACGCACGCACACACACACATATATGTATATATATATTAGTTCTCATCTTTCCCCTTCTCAACCAGACCGTCTCTTTCTGACTTTCATGTCTTCGTAAGCATATTCGGGTGTATTTGCATTTTCGAAAATGCATTAGGTACCTAAGGTACATGCAACATAGTAGAATGCATTTACCCACACACATGTATAAGCCCATGAGGAGGTGCCCTTAATATAACGGTTATCGTCGTTGGAAATGGAATCATTGACCCGAGTTCAAAATCCTGGATGAGGCTGTTTGCATTTTGCTTCGCACTAGTTTCTCAGTCGAATGGCGCTGTAGAATACATCGACTGCTTCCCAGTAGATAGGTAAGACCCTCCCTCGGTAACGAGTGTCCTGGATATGACACTAAACAATCTGATAGTGAGGTTCCAGTAATGTTGGAACTTTGGGGAATGCGGTGTACTTCTTTATTGCCATCGCTCCCAGGTCTATTCTGGCCCAGAGTGGTAGCACCTGATAGGGTCCTATGTATGGGTCAAATTGAACTAAACCGTGTCCTTATGCTAAACTGAATTGCTTGAAATAGGGCTGTTTTGACATTTAAACTGTGTACTTTTGCTAAACTAAATTGTTTAAGATAGAACTGTTTTTCTATGCTTAACTTAATTGTTTAAAATAGAACTGTTTTTGACACTGAAACAGTACTTACGCTAAACTGAATAGTTTGAAATAGAACTGTTTATGTGTATAAAAATGGATTTGGCATTATGTAACCTACAATGGTTTATATGCCATAAAACCAAACCAAACCAAACCAAACCTATCTTTGGGTCAAATAGAATTGTTTAGTCATGTAAGTGTGGGCAAATAAATGATTTATATGAACTTAAAAGATTTGAATTTGATGGCGATACTTGAATTCATTTAACTTTGTACAACAAGAACTAATAATGTTAGACGGCAATACTTGAAACTATTTAACTGTTTACAAACGATAATTTGCAATACTCGAAATTATTTAACTGTGAGCAAACAATAAATAGCAAAACTTGTAAAACAATCTGTGTTTACAAATTAAACAACATTACTTAAAGCCTTAAAACTATGTGCAAACAAATGAGCTCTGACTCGTTTAAAAAATAATGCTTCCAACAAACTATTCTCTTAAAAATCATAATATATGTATAAACAGGATTTTGCATTATATAACCAAAGATTGATATGCCATTAAAAAATAAAACAAACAAACGAAGAAAAAATAACAACAATGAACAAACACAGCGATATCCATATATATGTGCTGGTGGTCTAATGGTTATCATTGCAGGAAATGGACTCGTCGAATCCTGGACAGTGCTGTTTGCAGTTCCCATAGTACTAATACCCTTAGGAAAGGTATGCATCTAACTATTCTCCCTCCACTTATAAGTAAATAGTAGGGTTGACTGGGCTCTTTAACCTTGTTATAGAAACCAGTCTAGGAGAAGGAAAACCGGTCAAACTCCCCTTAAAAACTGATATTGAGTGACATCCTGCTAGTGCGGAGGAGTTGGTAAATATAAACATCTTATACACATGTGTAGCGTAATGGCTAAAGTGCTGGACTACAGTCTCGAAGTGAATTCGAACTCTTGTCGTTACGTTCACTTATAGACTGATAACCTCTGGAAATGTATTAACCCTTTTATCTCCCAGTTAAAGGTTAAATAGTATCACTGCTGTCCTTCAACAAAGATGGCTTTGGCGTTGAATAACCCATGAAAGTTGATATGCCATTAAGCAAAGAAAACAAAGTAAACCATATGAAACCTGATCATTCACATAGAAATATACACATTTTGTACATGCAAACAAAAACATACGTATGTTCGCTACTCGGGTCTTTTTATTGGATAATGGCGGCGATCGCTCAACTCCCATGTTGCATTCGATGGCTCATCTGTTTTTTCGCTGCCGGTCGTAGACTGTTTGATCGTGATCAACAAGCATGAAGACATCTCTTGCTGAGAAGGTAGGTTTCTTTGTTTAATGGCATATCAACCTTCGTTGAATATCTGATGACAAAGCCTCACATATTGTAGAATAAGTGATATTATTTAACCCAGAGCTGGTGGAATAAGGCAGTTCTCGCCTTTTCTAAAGGATATTAGACCGAAAGTGAACCCAGTAGCGTGACTAGAGTTCGAACTCGCTTATTTCGAGGCTGCAGTTCAGTACTTTAGCCACTACACAACGGGGACTCCCTTTCAGTTTCTCATAGAATCATTCTGTTTGTTTGCTTGGGTTTCATGGCATATAAACCTTTGTAGGTTATCTAATAGCAAATCTATTTTTATACAAATGAACAGTTCTAATTCAAACAATTCAGTTTAGTATAAGTGTAGTTTTTTTTACAGACAGTTAAATGTCAAAACAGTTCTATTTCGAAAAATTCAGTTTAGCGTAAGTACAGTTTCAATGTCAAAAACAGTTCTAATTCAAACAATTCAGTTTAGCATAAGTAAGCAGTTTACATGTCAAAACAGTTCTATTTCAAGGAATTCTGTTTAGCACAAGTACACAGTTTAAATATCAAAACAGTTCTATTTCGAGTAATTCTGTTTAGTATAAGTACGCAGTTTAATTCTATTTGACCCATAGATAGGACCCTATCAGGTGCTGCCACTCCCGGCCAGAGTACACCTGGGAGCAAGGGCAGTGAAGGGGTACTCTGCATTCCCTAAAGCTCCAGCGTTACTGGAATCACACCATCAGATTGTTTAGTGTCATATCCAGGATACTCGTTGCGGGTGGGGGTCTTACCCCACTGCAGACAAACACTCGGTGTATTCTATAGCCCCAAACGACTGGACAATACAATCATGCTTAGTAAAACATAAATCTCAAGGTCAGAAAGTGAACAATAAGTCTGTTAGGCTTTAAAAAAAACCTTGATTTCAACATGGCCAACTCTGTATGTAGTATTGGTCGGAGAGACAAATAAAAAAGTTAGGGCGTTTTTAACACTACTCAAAACACAGTGTTAAAACTTTCCTTCATTGATAACTTCATATTCATGATTCATTCATAAATGACATACATAATTAGATTGAATAAATTCTAATGACTTGGATGACATAAATTCGTTTTGTACAACTTTACCTTTCAATTCCGATAGGTGGACTCTCCTAGTTGGTAAAACAAAAAACAATTAAAGAAAAAAAGGAAAACAAAAACAAAAAACAAAACAAAGAGGAAATAGATTTATCTATACATGCGGAGTTAGACCCTGTAATATACATTGTTTATATATATATATATATATATATATATATATATATATATATATATATATATATAACTGTAGAAACGATAGCAATTCTAGTGTGCGAACAAATTACTTCTAACGCATTTAAAAATGAAAATACCGACAATCTATGTGTGCAAACAAATGACTGATCTTAGATTCTGACTGTTTTGTAGTAATACTTGAAACAATTTCACTGTGAGCAAATAAAATGAGCGCAGGCTTGTTTTAAAATGTTATCAATAAAATGTAGTTATCAATCATATTTAATATATATGTATAAAGAAGATTTGGCATTAAATAACCAATAATGGATGATATGCCATAAAATCCAACCAAATCAAGTTACATATATTTAATATATATGTATAAAGAAGATTTGGTTTTAAATAACAAACAGTAGTTGATATGTCATAAAACCCAACCAAACCAAGTTATATATATTTAATATATATCAATAAAGACGATTTGGCATTAAATAACCAATAATGGTTGATATGCCATAAAACCGAACCAAACCAATTTGTTTGGTGCTAATACGTTGATTTTCGGACTAATATCCTTTGGGAAAGGTATAAAACCATTTATCCACCCAGCGATGGGTTAAATAGTATCACTTCTTTTCTTCTAGAAGGATGACTTTGGCATTAAATACCCCACGAAGGTTGATATGTCCTTACAGAAAGAAAGAAGGTATTACAGTTCAAGTATTTCTATCTAATACTGATAATTTCGAAGCACTTAAATGTAGTTCACAATCGATTTAAGTAGGCAATTACTTCAAACCGATTAGCAATATGTTTAGAGTCAATATATAAATGAAGTTCGAAATCTAAAATAGATATATTTGACCCACAGGTGAAACATTAACAGATACTACCTCTCCAGGTCAAAGTGAATCTGGGAGTAATGTGATTCAGACTTAGAATGGCAATGAAGGGGTGACTATATACCCAAAAAGTCTAAAAAGTAATGAGACTAATTCATTATGTTTTTCACATTAGTAACCCTGATTGAAAATCAAAACATGAATGTTAATTTATCTCTATCCAACCGTTACCGTCAAATTTCAATTAGATCTGATCATAGGTTTCACAGTCCTTGCATTTTCCCCGTTTAGTGAAGTGACCGGTCCTCTTGAATAGAATTAATCTTTTTCAGGGGGTGTCCTCGTAGTGTAGTGTTTAAAGCGATGGACTGCGGAATCGTAGCAAGCGAGTTCGTACTCCAGTCACTTTCAGGCAAATACTCGTGGGAAAGGTATGAACCCCCTTATCCTCCCAGCTATGGGTTAAATAGTACCACGACTGTTCTTCTAGTAGAATGGCTTTGACATTAAATAACCTACTGGGTTTGATATGCCATGAAACCAAAAAAAAAAACCAATTATCTTTCTCAAGAGGAATTTCTGTGGTGCAGTGGCTAACGGGATGGACTACGGCATCGTAATTTACTAGTTCGACCCCCAATCGCACTATAATGTTCACCTTCGGATTAATACTTTTCGGAAAGATATGAACTTCCTTATCCTCTCAGCTATCGGTTAAATAGTACCACTTATAGTGTTACTAGAAGGATGGATTTGGCATTACATGACCCACGAAAGTTGATATACTATCAAACCCCCCAAAAAACTAAACCAATCACTTCACAACCTTTCAGCCATCTATAAATTCCTTATGACACCTTAAAACTTGTTCCCAGGATGGAAATTGATCTTATTAATTTGTTAAATGTTTCTGTGATATTGTTCTAAAATTTGACACAGAATTAAATCTCGCATTCCATTTTTGTGATTCGCTAAAATAAACACATTTCTAATAATCCAAGATGTTTTCATACGTGTCATAATTGATCAGCTAATTTTCAACCCGGTTTGTCAATCTGAAAAAACAAACAAACATTCTTATTACTTTCTAGGCCGATTTAATATACACATATAGAATGTTAAATGACAAAAAGTCAACATACACACTAGTACGATTGCAATTTTGTTGTCCATTTTGGAGGTCGTCTCGCATTTTCTCCCCTCATTCAGAATCCCTGCTATGGAATATGATAATTAGCTATGGAAATGACTTCAATATAACCAGTGTTTCCTCTGTAGAAAAAACCTTGCAAAACATTCGCTTTTAAGCTGAAAATCATTTGAAATATACAGTAGTTTTAAGTAGTTGGAAGTTTTTGCCAGCACTCTTCAAATCGGGTCAGTGGCATTTCCACCGGGACAATGCACCAGTCCACAACTCCATCCTTGTCCCAGACTATTTGACCAAGATGGGTATCAAGACAGTTCCTCACCCTCCCTATAGTCCAGACCTTGCTCCCTGTGACTTTTGGTTATTCCCTAAGCTCACAGGCTGTCCTTATGAGACAATTATATATATAAAAGGAGCACACAATAAGTTTCCAAACTTTTTTCATATGGGCACTTTTATTGATAGTACACACATGAAACTTTAGTCCACTTCGAAGTAATCTCTTTCCGGCTGCAATGCACTTGTGCCGTTCCAACAACTTCTGTAAGGCCCCATGGAAGTCCTCTTGTGTGAGCGTGTCAATGACCTTCGTCACAGCCTCTTTTATCTCCTCAATTGTCTCCAAACATTTTTCGAAGAAATCTTGAAATCTTTAATCCATAATTCATATTCTATAATTCATCTTATCGTCCATTTCTACCAAAAAAGTTCAATCTGAAGATCCGTATTTCTGTCTTAAATTAAATGAAAACAATCTGAGCCTTTCAGACAACGTTTGCAAAGTTGAGAAACAAGTATGATAAAAGCAATAGTTTTAAATATGGAATAATGAAAAAATGAATTTCAGAATTTCAGACAACTGGTAAGATGAAGCTGTGAATGAGATTGAGAGAAAAAAACAACTACATTGGAATGAGATAGATATAGATAGATAGATAGATGGAGAGAGAGAGAGAGGAGAAAACTTGTAGAGAGAATAAAGGAATGAAGGAGAGTCGAGAAGAAGGAAACAGGAAGAGGCATGTGTGAAGAGAGAAGGGTAAGAAATAATAAAAATAGAATTGATAGAGAGAGAAGGATTAAGAAAGAAAGAAAGAAAGAAAGAGAGAGAGAGAGAGAGAGAGAGAGAGAGAGAGAGAGAGAGAGAGAGAGAGAGAGAGAGAGAGAACTAGAAGGATTCAAAAAGAGAGAAAGAAGAGTTGAGAAAAAAGATAATTTCTTTAAGAAAGAATGTATATATTTAGATTATCAGCCTCTTTGAACTCGCAATGTTTTCAGATAAGAAAAAAGCAAAAAAAAACAAAAAAAAAAAAAAAGCAAAAAAAAAAAAACAAAACTTCTGCGTTTGTGATATTTGTTTGATGATTATATAAACATTCATAAGCAATTTTTCTAGTTTACAGGTTACTAAACCCCTGAAGAATTCGATCTGTTCCGAGAGAATTGAATCAAAATAGGAAGTTTATAGAATTCCCTGATCTCTGAAGTACGACGGAAGGACCAAGGTATTTTTGCTAGACGCTATGATTAGAACAACAAATATAAAGAATAAAGATTATGATTCTCTGTTCTAAAATGATATATTTGAAGTTTGAGCTTCTTGTCGATTTGAACATTAATTTAGAGAATCAATTTAAAAAAAAATTTATTTCGAAAAAAAAAAAATTGTTTAGAGGAAACGAAAACGAAATTGAATTAAAATTGATTAAACTTTTGAGTGGCTTTTTATTTTAATTAATTTCTGTATTAATAGAATAAAAAGTTCATGCAACTTTTCGGTGTAAATTGTTCTTTACATATATTTACCATACGAGCAGGATGCAACTCAAGGTGAATTTTTAAGAGGAGTTTAACAAGTTTGAATTCAGAGTTTTCCTTCTCCTAGACTGGTTGCCGTACCAAGGTTTGAGAACCCATACTGTTCTACTGATTACCTATTGCTGGAGGGAGAATAGTTGGATTTATACCTTTCCCAAGTATATTAGCGCTATGTGAAATGCAAACACCTTAGTCCAGGATTTGAAGTCGTGTAATCCTTACATCAATCGATGGAACCCTGACAAGTACAACCACTCCAAGTTAGAGTGAACCTGGAAGTAATGGCAATGAAAAGGTAATCTAAACTAGCCATTTCTCCTGAATTAGTATCATATCCCAGAGACTTTTTTGGTGAGGTGTGCCTAAAATTTTTTTAATAAAGAGGAAGATATAGTCCGAACGTTATTATTTTTTTTTTACCGAACTCTTCAGGATAAACAAAAATAAGTACGCCTCTAATTATAATTTGATTTTTTTAGAGATGATGGGATTAATTTTAATGGCATGTCAACTCGTCTTGGGATATTTTATGTCTAAAGATTAAGGAATTGTATCCATTACATGTTAATATTTTCATTTTTTGTGTTTTTTTTAAGAGTTATTTGTATACATTTATAAGATATTAAGTATTCCTTTTAAACGGATCTATTTACTCAATCGATGGAACTCTGATAAGTACAACCACTCCAAGTTAGAGTGAACCTGGGAGTAATGGCAATGAAAAGGTAATCCACACTACTCATTTCTCCTGAACTAACACCTCTCCATCATATCCAAGAGACTTTTTGGCTTAAAAATTTTTAATCGAGAGGAAAATAATACACTCCAAACATTTTTTTTATCACCGAACTCTTCAACATAAACAAAATTAAGTACACCTCTAATTGCAATTTAATTTTTTTATCACAGATGATGGGATTGATTTTAATGTCATGTCAACCCGTCTCGGGATATTTTATTACTAGAGAACAGGATACAGTTTACGTAGTCTAAGCCCCTCCGATAGAGCAGAATTACATTTTTATTTACAGATGAGTTGCAAATTTACCTTTTTGGTTAAAGAATTTCAATGCTGTTGATTTCGGTAGTAGATAATATATAATAATATTCGTTTTGATTGCTAGTTCCATAAAAAATCGAAAAAAAAACCGTGGCGTTGTATCCAGTTGATGAGACATATTCGGGCGGCCGTAATGCGATGGGCGGTTCAGGTCGGGTATGTCTTGTCACTGGATGTACCTCTGGCTTCAGGGGGACGTCCCCCCAGGCTTTAACCCTCTTCGGAGGGGTTGGGTTTATCGCCCGGCGCCTGAGGCGCCCCTTTTAAGGGGAATGCCGACGGGGTCTGAAGCATTTTTGGAAATGCCGGGCGCGTGTTGGCTATGGCCCTGCGCCTGGACCCACCCTAAAAAGGGCCTTGTGCCATACTCGTCCGGTTGGTGGGACGGAGGACAAATACCATCGTATCTTTAGAGGAAACGTTTTATTAAAAAGTTGTCCTATGCGCATTTATTTATATACGGTGATTTATGAACTATGAAATTAAGATGTTCAAAAAATTATATTTAAACTCGGATTAAAAGAATTATTTTAGATAAATTAGTATCAAAGAATACTTCAAGATATTTATATTCTCATCACATCTCGTCATACTTTTGTACATGTCTGCTAATTCAAACTTTACGAAATTCATCTCGCTACAGGTGACAACTGTTTAATGAGTTCGATCATTACCAGGCGCCCAACGCTTGTGTTCAAGCCTAGAGCATTCTGTTTGATTTGCCACCATTTTGCATAGCCTCCAAACAACTATTTTTACGTGAGAAAATAATTTGTGCTGTAAACAAATTCTAAACAATGAAGAGTTTACATTTATGATAAAATATTCTGGAAAAAATTCTCCTTATTTACTGAATGAACCTCATGTATATATATATATATATATATATATATATATATATATATATAGAGAGAGAGAGAGAGAGAGAGAGAAGGAGAGAGAAAGAGAGAGAGGGAGTATTTAGGCATCAGAGTTTCTTGGAGACATAAATACACCCCCCCACACATATATAGTGTTTTTATGCATCAAATTTTTTTGTAGACATAGACACACTCATTTAGGCTGCAGATATTCTTTTACACACACACACACACACACACACACACACACACACACACACACACACACACACACACATAAATGTATATATAGTTTATTTAGGCAGCTAATTTTCTTATAGACACAGGTACACCCCTCCACAAACACACATATATATATATATATATATATATATATATATATATATATATATATAGAGAGAGAGAGAGAGAGAGAGAGAGAGAGAGAGAGTATTTAGGCATTATTTCTTATAGACAGGCACACACACATATATAGTGTATTTAGGCAGAAGATTCTTATAGACTCACGCACACACATATATATATAGTGTATTTAGGCATCCGATTTTCTTATACACACACACACACCACACACACACACATTTTTAGTGTATTTTTTTATAGACATAGACA
>CAUZXS010002881.1:10000-22500 GCA_963585895.1 Sepioteuthis lessoniana | reverse complement strand
CGTGGTTTGCCAGATTATTATATCACATTAGGGGCACTTCACGTGGTGCTGTTAATTAGCAAGCCATTGATAGTGAGTCCGATTCTCACTGGGTGCCCCATACTTCCGGTCTGGTGCTACAACTAAGCTAAGCTCAATAAATAACAAAAGGCACCTCACGTGGTGTAATGGAGTTCGATTCTCACTAAGTGCCACGTACTTCCGGTTTTGTGCCTCAACTAAGCTTTGTAAATATCTCCAATGTGAATTGATTATCAGTTTTATATTTGATGAAATTTATATCAGAAAAAAAAAAACAATTATATACGCAAAGAACAATTGAAACTTTGGTGATTTTCAGAAAGGAAGATTTATTTGGTTTGATTATTGATATTACAGTATTTTCTATTTCTACCTTGACATCAGGTAAATTATATTTCCTTGTTAAAAACTCTATAATCTGTTTCATTTGTCCTAATTAAATTTTAATAAACCAAATATCTCCCGCCACTTCACTCACTAACTTCGTTTTCGTCCGTCTTTCTTTATTCTCTCCAACAATGTCAACATCTCTACCCATAAAAGAATGATGTCATCCACCCACTGCTTGTTTCGTTACATCACCTTCTTTATCTTCTTCATCTTTCTAATCTCTTCTTTCTTTCTTTTTCTTTCTTTCTTTCCTCGTGTATCAATTATTAATGCCATTTGAGGATTGTTATCATATTCAATACCAAATAAAAATACCGTGAAAGTAATATTTCGTGATACTCGTTTTTTTCTTAATTAAAAGTAAAATCATTAATTAAACTAAACGTACACTAAAAAAAATGCAGTTTTTTATGTTTCTTATTTTTCTTTGTTTCATGGCATATCAACATTCTTGGGTTATTTAATGCCAAAGTCATCCTAGTAAAAGAAAAGTAGTGGTACTATTTAAGCCATAAATGGGGAGAGGGAATAAAGGGTCCATGCCTTTCCCAAGAGTATACTTGTGAAAGTGAACGTAATAGCATGACTGGAGTTCGAACTCGCTTACTATGATGTCGTAGTCCCGCACGTTAGCCACTACAACACGGAACTCCTCCCCAGCTTATTATTATTATTATTATTATTATTATTCCTTGTAAGTTTTTCACACCAGTTTTAACCGGTGTTTTCTTTTCCACTGAATTCTGAGTGACACCAAGTCTTCTCACATTCCGAGGATTCTCTTTAATATCCTATCTAATTTTAACAGTGCTGTGGTCTAATATCCATTTCCCCCAGTTTCTTTTTTCATGCCGTCGTGGAACGTTCAAAGACTCCCACTTCAATCGGTCTCACCGTCACTTTTATACTCTACAGCTTTTTCAACTTTGTGGCTAGATCCAAATATTTGTCTGTCTTTTCCCTCTCTTTCATTTTTATCCAGCGGTCCGTTTCGAGTGTCCTGGATATGACACTAAACAATCTGATGGTGGGGTTCCAGTAATACTGGAACTTTGGGGAATACGGAGTACCCCTTTATTGCCATCACTCCCAGGTCCACTCTGGCCCGGCATGGTAGCACCTGATAAAGGCCCTATCTATGGGTTGAATTGAACTAAACCATGCTTCTTTCACTATACTGAATTTTGCATTTAAACTGCGTATTTATGCTAAATTGAATTGTTTAACATGGAACTGTTTTGACATTTAACTGTGTGTAAACAAAATATGTACTTATACTAAACTGAATTAGCTGAATTGGAACTGCTTGGCTAAAATGAATAGCTTGAAATAGAAATGTTTTTCACAATTAAACTGTACTTGCATTTCAACTGCGTATTTATGCTAAACTGAATTATTTGAAATTGAACTGTTTTTGACATTGAAACTGCACATACACTAAACTGAATTGTTATATATAACTGATTGAATTGTTTGAAATAGAACCGATTATTTACATAAAAATGGATTTGGCGTTAAATATCCCACAAAGGTTGATATGCCATAAAACCAAACCAAACAAAATCCTCTGACCAACTCTTTTCTTAGTTGTCTAAATTTATGTGATGAAGCATGATCGTTTTTATCATTTGGAGCATTCGGACTTTTGTCGTGATTTTTATTGTTATAGTCACAACGTTTCGGTCGATGGGTCCTTTGGCCTTCTTCAGCTATTTCTTGTCGAACTCTGGAGCCCACACGGAACTTCAAACCGAACTCTTTATTCAATCCATGGCAGAAGATTGTTTTAATTCCATCAACTATATCCGGGTACAAGAGTTTAGCTTTTAGCAAGTATCTTTATCTGTTGTCAGAATGGACCTACACAGATTATTTCACTTAGAAGCACTTCAAGCAATATTATCAATTTTCGATTTGATATCATTGGTCTTTATGGCATTATTTTGTGTTACTATTAAAAGAAATTCAGTTTGTTCCTTAACCCTTACCTTAACCCTGCCGACCAGAAGACCAAACCTCGTGTTAATTAACAAGGGAAAAAAACCTTGTCATCTCGTGAATTTTGCCGTCCAGGAAAACCATAATGAAAATAAAAGAAAGCGAAAAAATAGAAAAATGTACCAAGCTGATAACAAGAAGCAGAAAACGAGAAATGACGGAAGGAACAAATCTACCAAATCAAGAAAAAATCAGAACGCTCGGAGAGAAGGAAACTTACAAATACTAGGGAATATTAGACGCAGACACCCTCAAACAAGCAGAAATGAAAGAAAAGAAAAAAAAAAAAAGGATCTCAGGAGAATGAGAAAACTACTCGAAACCAAACTATATGCAGAAATGTCATCAAAGAGATAAACACGTGGGCTGTCCTCCCCGTAAGATACTCGGGACTATTCCTGTGGTGGACGAAGGAAGAACTTCAACCAGAGAACAAGAAAACTCATGACTATGCATAAGGCCTTACATCCCAGAGATGATATAGACAAACTATATGAGTCTAGAAAAGGAGGAAGAGGATTCGGCTGCATTGCAGATAGCATCGATACAGCGATACGATGACTCGAAGTCTACACCAAAAAAAGAGCAAAGAAAGATTAATAACAACGACTAGAAGCAACACAAGGATCAACCGAACAACACGAAAATGAAAATGGGAAGAAAAACAATTGTATGGATATTTCAAGCGACAAACAGGCGACAGCTCAATCGAGAAAACTTAGACATGGCTAAAAAAAAAAAAAAGGGAAAACTTGAGAAACTAAATCTTTCCTTATAGCAGCACAAAACAACGCGACAAAGACCAACTATGTTAAAACAAAAATAGATAAGTCTTAACAAAATAGCAAGTGTAGGATGTGAGGTGATAGAGATGAAACGATCAATCACATAATAAGCGAATGTAGTAAGTTACCGCAAAAAATATAAGACTAGATAAGACTGGGTGGGGAAGGTAATCTACTGGGAATTGTGCAAGAAATTTAAATTCAACCATACGAACAAGTAGTATAAGCACAGTCTGGAATCTGTCCCAAAGAATGGAACTCAGTAATATCTCAAGGATTTGGATATACAAACGGATTACCTAATCTCGGTCAGACGACCAGACCTTGTGATATTCAACACAAAAAAGACAAAATGCCGAATAGTGGACTATGCTGTCCTGGCAGATCATAGAATAAAATTAAAAGAAAGTGAAAAGGGAGATTAAACATCTAGACCTTGCCTGAGAACTAAAAAAACATTGGAACATGAGGGTGACGGTGATACCAATTGTCATTGATGCACTTGGAACAATCCCCCAAGGGATTGGTAAAGGGACTGGAAGGCTTGAAAATAAGAGGTTAAGTGGAGACCATTTAGACAACAGCATTGTTGAGATCGGTCAGAATACTGAGAAGAGTTCTGGAGACTTGAGACATGCTGTCACTCAGACTCCAGTGAGAAACCATCAACTAATGTTGGAGTGAAAAATTCAAGAGGGTAATAATGATACAGACTGAGTTAAAGACTAAGCATGACTGGGTGGGAAAGGTGATCCACTGGGAATTGTGCAAGAGATTGAATTTTGACCATGCTATTTAATAGATATATACACAAAACAGAATCCGTTCTTGAGAATAAGACACGCAAAATTCTCGGAATTTGAGATACAAACAGATCACCTAATCTCGGCCAGAAAACCAGATTTAATGATAATTAACAAACAAAAACAACAAAAAGAAATTGCTGTTTGGTGGATTTTGCTATTCCGGCAGACCACAAAGTGAAAATCAAAGAAAAAGATAGGCAAATACTTGGACCTTGCCTGAAAACTAAAAAAAAACCCAATTACAGTGCAACATAAAAGTGACGGTGATACCAATCCTATTTGGTGAACTTGGAACGGTCCTCAAAGGCTTCGAAAAATGGCGGGGGGGGACTGGAAGAATGGGAAATCAGCGGAAGAATCGAGACCATCGATTGTTACGATAGGCCTGGATACTGAGAAGAGTCCTGGACACTTGAGGAGTTTTGCTGTCACTCAGATTTCAGTGAAAGACCACCAACTAACGCTGCTATGAAAAACTCATAATAATGACAGTGATACCAATTCTAATTGGTGTACTTGGAATGATCTCCAAAGGCTTTGAAAAGAGGCTGGAGGAATTAGACGACGAACCGAGACCATCGGCCAGAATACTGAGAAGAGTCCTGGAGACCTGAGAAAATTTGCTGTTTCTCAGACTCCAGAGAAAAAAAAAATGATCGGCTAACCCTGGTGTGAAAAACTCACTCGTTGTTGTAGTAATACGAAGAAATGGTATATAAATATTCCAAAATCCCTCCTTGAAAATAACTCACAAAATTCTATGGGATTTTGAGATACAAACGGATTATATAATCTCGGCCGGACGACCAGACCTAGTGATAGTCAACAACAACAACAAAAAAAAAGCCCCTGAAAATAGTGAACTTTGCCGTTCCAGCTGACCACAGGGTAAAATGGAAAGAAAGCGAAACGAGAGATAAGCACCTAAACCTTGCTAGAGAACTGAAAAACTATGGAACATGAAAGTGACGGTGATACCAGTTGTAATTGGTGCACTCGGTGCAATCATCAAAGTATTGGTACAGAGACTGAAGGACTTGGTTATAAGAGGACGGGTGAAGACCATCCAAACTACACCCATTGAGATCAGCTAAAATATTGAGAAGAGACCTGGAAACTTGCTGTCACTTTAACTCCATGCAGATCATCAGTTAACGCTGGTGTGTAAAAAAAAAAAAAACTCAAGGAGTAAAAAAAAAAAAACCAAAGAAAATGATGATTATTATTATTTCTATTATTATCATAATAACAACAAAAAAAAAACTTGCAAAATTGTCGACTTTGCTGTTCCCGCTGACCCCAGAATAAAACTGAAAGGATGTGAAAAGAAAGATTAGTACTTCGACCTTGCTAGGGAATTGAAAAAACTATGGAACATGCAGGTGACAATTATACCAATTGTAATTGGTGCTTTTGGTACAGTAACTAAATGATTATTAAAAGGACTGGCGGACTTGGAAGTTGGCGGACGGGTAGAGACTATCCAAATGACAGCATTACTGAGAACTGCTAGAATACTGAGAAGAGTCCTGGAGACTTGAGGAGACTTGCTGTCATTCAAACTCCAGTGAAAAACCATCAGCTAAAACTGATGTGGAAAACTCTAAACGAGTAAAAATAAAAAAAAATAATAATATAACTACAGCATTGTTGAGATCGGCCAGAATACTAAGAAGAGTTTTGGAGACTTGAGGAGACTTGCTGTCACTCAAACTCCAGTGAGAAACCATCGTCTAACACCGGTGTGAAAAACTCGAAAAGGAGTAAATAAACAATATAAATAAATATCGTCGTCGTCGCCTTGATGGAGATGACCTATTGTTTCTCCTCTTCTTTATGAGTCATTTTAGTGTTAGGTGTACTTTTTGGTGCTAACCAAAGTCTTTGACGAGGCCTTGAGTTCGTTGCTTTTCGAGTGTTTATTTTCATTTTTCAAAATGAAAGATAAAAATTGCTGATGTTCTGGAAAATCGGCAGTTTTTCTCGAATTCTGCTTAAGATTGAATTTTTTGATAAATAATGAAAATACTTTATTTACCTTTTATTTATTTATTTATTTTTTTTTTTAACGGTCATTCGGCAGGAATTTCGACTTAGAAGGATTACTGGATTAGCAAGGCATAATAATCAAATTTTTCTTTAGAGTTTTAATTTTAAAGAAAGAGTATTCTATGTATTTTTTTACTGAATACCGATTTTGATGTTGTTAAAGAATGGATGTTTTGTAAAATGTCTTGTGAGTTGACCGACCGTAGTAGAGGGCGACCCGAAGGCTCCCTTTTCAATAGCTACTACACTGAGGTGTAGGGAAGAGCTTTACCCCTTTCCCTGGATTCTTCTACTTACCCTTGATCCGTAATGCTGTATTAAGCTGAGTGACTTGAAGTACTAATTTTTGAGCCTTTGGTACCTGTGATAGAAACCCGGTCTCCTGGACCCTTGGCGAACACCCAAACCATTATATCAATAAATGACAAATTGTTTTAACGGCATGTCAACCCGTATAAGGCTGTTCTATTTCTCGAGGTTAGGAATTGCATTCATAGGACATTTATAATTACATTTTTTTGTGTAGTTGTTTTTTTTTTGTTTGTTTTTAGTTGTTTTTTGCACACATAATATCAAGTATTCTTATCTAATACAAATAATTTGTGCTCAGTTGTATGGTTTCAAGTATTCCTATCTAATACAAATAATTATATGGTTTCAAATAATTAGTTCTATTTAATAAGTCATTTGCTTGCGCACAGTTATAGGGTATCAAGTAACAAATAATAATACTTAGTAAACAATTGTAGTTTCGAGTAACTAATCTTGATACAAATAATTAACAGTTATATGGCATCAAGTATTCCAGTGTAATACAAATGATTTTTATACAGATCGATTCGACCAATACGTGGGACCCTAATAGGTATTATCTCTCAGTCAGAGTGGACCTGGGAGTAATGGCAATGATGGAGTGACTTGATTACTCCCTAGAGTTCAAGAAATGAAACCTCACCATTAGATGCAGTTCAGTGCCATAGCCAGAACCCTACTTGGGGGGGGGAGTCTTACGTTGACTGTATCCCTTACAGGGAGGTATTTTAAGCCCCTATGAGATACTAAGTTATACTACAATAGAATAAAATTCTTCTTTCTTTTAACTTTAGATTTTGACGAGTTTTATCGACTTTAATGATATAAAAAGTGAAATAATTGCGGTTAGGGTGTCGAGGAATCAGTTATCAATTGGAGTCCATATTTGGGGATGTTTTCGATTTCTGATTAAAAATTTGGAAGTATGTAAGACTAAATTAATTGTACAATATTTGCATTAAGGATTATGCCTTCTGCACGGATACAATGTGACACAAGGTTATTTTTTTGTAAGCGGAGTGCAGCTGGTTTAAATTCAGAATTTTCCTTCTCCAAGGCTTGAGAACCCAGACTGCCCTACTATTTACCCATAGTTGGAGAGAGAGAGAGAGAGAATTGTTAGATTCATGCCTTTTCCAAGGACCTTGATGTTAAATAAAAAGCAAACCACTTCCACATTCTTTTCATGGAGAAAATAAGAATTTTTTTTGGTCGATAAATTTAACATAGTCGTTTATCAAGCTTAGCTTAACTGTGGTGCAAGGCCATAGGTTTGGTGTACACAGTGAGAATCGAACTCAGTTTAAATGATTTACTAAACTAACTCTTTGTCGGCAGGGGTTAGAATACGCTGGCTGAATCCTTTGCAGAAGGGTAAGGACCACCCCCCATCCCCACCAAGAAAACGGGTGTCTTGGGTATAACTCTAAATTGCGTCTGATGGTGAGGTTCTAGTTCTGGGGCTGCGGAAAGTGTGGAGTTTGTTTTAATTACCATTAGTCTCAGACCCACTTGGACCCGGATTGTTAGTATCTTTAAGGGCCCCATCTATGGGTCAAATTTTGCAAATTATTTGTATTTGATAGGAATACTTGATCCCATATAACTGTAAATTATTTGTATTAAGAATAATTACATAAAGCTATTAACCGGTTCATTGGCTTAATGAGTAGAGTGTTCGCCAATGGTCTGGGAGACCGGGGTTCAATCCCTGGTCGAGTCATACCAAAGATTTAAAAAAAATAGTACTTGATGCCGCCTTACTTAACACTCAGCTTTATAAGGTACGGATCAAGGGTAAAGTGGAGCAATCCAGGGAAAGGAGTAGCGTCCTCTCTTACACCTCGGTGTAGTAGCTATTGAAAAGGGAGCCTTCGGATCACCTTTGACAAAGGGAGACAACTTAACTTACTTTTACTTTTATAATTGTTTACTTAGGATTATTTATTAGTTACTTGAAACCACATAACTGTGTGCAAATTATTTGTATTAGGAATACTTCATATCATATCTGAGTGCAAAAAGTAAATAATAAAAAAAAAACAATTACATAAAAATGTAGATATAAATGTGCAATGGACGTGATTCCTTAACCTTGAGCATAAAGTAACCCTAGACGGGTTGACATACCGTTAAAATCAATCCCGAATATGCGAAACTAACTTTCTAACCATTAAACCAGTAATTCCCCATAATTGCTAGTATTTCGGTTGGGTTTGTTTAGAGACTAAGTTAATGGCTTTTTCAATTTCCTTCATGTGAATTGCAGTGAAATTTTGAATATGTAAGAAATAAATATTACGGGGGGGGGGTAATAGCATCAGAATTTTAGAAATATCAAAGTGGGGCATGGCCCAAAATCTGTTGGGAACCACTGCATAGAAAGTTCCAAATGAATTTAAGATAACGTTCTACCCAGTCGTGTCTTTTGGGCCCTCGTTTTAGATCTTTCTCGAGGTCTGTGTTAAATGAACCTCATCGATATATGACCTTTGTTGAAATTACATTTTATTATTTTGAAAATAACCAAAAAAAAAGAAAAAAAAGAAAAAGAAGCTTTTTTAATAAGAAGAATAAAAAGAAAAAAGTTGTTTTTCTTCTAATCTTCGCATGTATTTGTGTCTGCAGTACATCAGCTTTTCTTGTAACATATTCCACTTGTTTCCATGCTAACGAAGTTCAAAGGTTAAAGGATTTAAAAAAAAAAGCAAGTCGATACTTTACCAAAACAAATATACGAAATCAATGCGTATGTTTTTTGCTTTTGTTTTTGTTGTTTGATTTTTATTTCTGCTTTAATTTGAAAATAAAGTCTGTCATAATAATTATTCTAAAAACTTGACTTTATTCACGCAGCAAAAAATAACAAACTTTGAAATTCTACTTTACTTTTTAGATTTCTATTCAAACTAAACATTTTTTTAAAAAAAGAAATTGGCATTAGTGATATTTTAAGTTGTGATTTTATTAAAATTTAATTGGTTTTCTTGTTCACTGAGTAGTGAATAATCAAAATATCCGTTTTCATCTTTTATAAACCGCCATTTTTGCGCATAATTGCATATTGTCTGAATTTCTGAGATGATTGATTTTGCTGGCATGTTAACCCGTATGGGGTTATTTTATGCCTAGAGGTCAGGGAATCGCGTTCATTGCATGTTCATATTCATATTTTTTACGCAGTTATTACTCAAGAATTTTTTTTGTACACGATCCTCACGAATATGAATGATTTTAAAAACAATCCTATTTGACCCTTAGATAATAATAGGTACTACCACTTCAGGTCAGAGTGGACTTGGGAGTAATGGCAATGAAGGGGTATTCCACATTCCTCAGAGCATCCAGAACTGGTGCTTCACCATTGGATTCAGTTTAATGTCATACAGGATAGCTCTTTTCTGGATACAGTTGGCATATTTAACAGGGCTTTCATTAAGTATGGCACAAGGTCATAAAAACGGTAACCACTGAAGATTGAACTCACTATAGCAGTAATGATTAGTGAGATTAGTTGGCTGGTTATTGTTCCACAGTGTTGCTTAATTTAGTATGGCACAAGGCCATAAAAGTTAAGCACTCACTGAAGATTGAACTCACTATTGTAATAATGGTCTGTGATTTTCTTAAGGTCTGTAGATTGGAACTATATTCTGCTACCAGTAACAAAAATTCAGCGACTATAAGATGCTCACATTGAAAAGTGAAAGTATCCTATATTCACGAGTCGTTAAAAAGTTATTTAACCAACTTCCCATGAAGTCAGTCTATGACACAAAGTTTTTGTTGTGGCGAGCCACACACAAATTGAGACTCACGAATAGTTAGATCAAAAAAATGCTTGCTCCATTTGGTATTTCCTTTTTGGGGCACCTCAGGTGATGAGCAATCATTTTAACCCTGCAAAACAATTATAACCTGGTGGGGAAGGCACCCTGAAACCAGGTGGTCATCACATGCCAGACAAGGGGATTTGACTGACTTTTCTGCCAGTCAGTATATGACACAAGGTCTTTTTATAATGGAAAGCCACACCTTAATCAAGACTCAGGTGCAGCTGATAAAAAAAAAAATGCTTGGTCTCATTGGCATTTCCCTTTTGGGGTACCTCAGACACCGAACAGTAAATTCAGCCCTGCAAAGCAGATATCGCAAGAGAGAAAGATCCTCATAGACCAGACGATCATCAACCACTCACATGCCCGGCAAAGTGCCAGGTAAGTGGTTAAGTATAGATTGCTACTAAAAAACCTGGCTTATTTAAGTTGTAAGTATTGGGTAAGCAATAAGGAATAAGTTATTAACCACAGTTCGACAAGATGTATACTTTTGGTAATTATTCTATTAATAGTAACCAATTAATTTGTAAATCAGCTTCCTACCATTGAATAACTGCTGAGAAGCAATGTTTCTGTTTTACATGATATATTTCTCCTTTAATTGATAAGACAAAACTACGAAAGAGTCACATAAAAACAACTACAAAAAAAATACGCTGATAAAAAGAAAAATTAATCAAATAGGAAATTAGACATCTGGAATAGAAAAAATTGTTTTATTTATTTACCAAGTTAAATTAAAAATTACATGATCCTTTCTTCAAACAGAAAAAAAATGAGGTTAATTAATAAAATCAGGTATTCAAATAAATTGGCCTGATGTGAAACACCATGTGAAACAGAAATAACTTCCACTGTGGATATGGACTTGGTGACCAGAGTTGACTGGGTTCTGGGTAGTGATGCAGTCGGTGTATTTTACAGCTCCAGCCAACTGGGCAAATTTATACCCAGTGCAGCAGAAATGCCTTCGCCATTTTAAAGTGTCCCCTGAGTGATGCAAGTGAACTTAGGCAAGTGGTAATGATATCTCCATCAAGCTATTGTTTTACCATTTTATTTTCAGATATGATCAGTTACTATCACGGCTTGGACTGGCCATTTTTTTTAAGGTCGGCAGACTGAGTCCTGTCTGGCAGTATTTCTACCACTTTTTTTTTTTTGGCAAATAGAATCCTCTAATTCCCCTTGGTGACTTTTTTTAATTGATGAACCTGTGGCTCTGAAATTTCCAACCCAGAGCAGCCCAGATTTTCTATTCAGATTAGCATCATTCCGACATAAGCTGAAATGAGCATAAAAAAACTCTGTAGCAATTGCAGATTTGCCAATCATAAAAAGAAAACATTTCAACAACACTGGTTCAAGCTGTGATTGTGACTGACTGTATCTCCAAAAAAAAAATGGTAAGACATTAGCTAGATGGAGCTACCATTACCACTTGCCTAAATTCCCTTGCACCACATAGGTGATAGGTTAAAATGTGGGAGGTATTTCTGTCACACCCTGTAGAAGTTATATTTTCAATCGGGTTAATATCTTATAATTCAACAGATGACTATTCTTTGGTTTATTGATTAATAAAACGACGACGACGACCCCCCCCAATTTACATACACATCTCCTCCAACCACCCACCTGCAATAACGAAAAAAATCCCACAATCCATTAGCCACAGATTATCTGATAACTCAAGAAGACGAAAAAGAACCACTTCAAAAGTAATAATTTCAAAGACAACAAAAAATTAAGATGATGATAATGATAATCATCATCATCAAAAGAAGACTTACAAATCAGAGGACAAGTTGAGACCATCCAGACTAAAGCATTACTAAGATCGGCCAGAATACTGAGAAGAGTCCTGGAGATTTGTTGTCGCTCAAACTCCAGTGAAAAACCATTTGCTAACATTGATGAGGAAAAAAGTTATCTTAACAGTTAAAATAAAACCTGAAACTGATATAAACTAACCTGTCCTTCCCAGAATGCCTCTCAAACTAGATCACTGTTCCTATCATTTCTTGCATAACAGTATATAGAGGATTACCGAACACATGAAAAGCAATTGGTCTCCTAATTCCACAGGAAGAAAACGGACAGTCCCCATTCACCATTGATTCTGTCAAAGCTATCCTAACTTTGATACACACGGTCTATCACTGATATTGAGTTCACTTTATGTATAAATATAGCAAACGACATTATATATATATATATATATATATAGTCTGCCACTGAGTTGAATATTGTCAATCATTTAAAGAGTATAAATACAAATTGTAAGCATTATTCGGACA